>UWZB01000534.1:183464-227716 GCA_900536885.1 Peniophora sp. CBMAI 1063
AGGTGTGATAGAGCCCTTTGCCGACTCCATAGCAATACGGAGACGATCTTGTGTCGCGGCCGCGGGGGTCGCGGGGGTTGCGGGGGTCGCGGGAGCCGGAACCGAGGTAGCCGGGGCGGGAGCGGGTTGAACGAGCGGCGGCGCGGGTGCCGGGGCAGGTTGCCCATTCTAGGCAGCTGCAGGAGGGTTGGGAGCAGGTGCTGCAGCAGGTGCTGCAGCAGGAGCTGGCTGCGAGGAAGGTGTGGGAGCTGGTTGCGGGGCTGTTACACCTTGGTGATTGTAGAGCTCTGGGTCGATATTCGGGTCACGCGGCTGTGCCGAAGACGGCCCGGGAGGCCCAACTTGATAATACGTGGTGTAGGCGCCTTGCGGGCCTATACCGGTGTGAACGGCAGGCGGGATGGTGTTTGGGCGTTCGTGCTTCAAGCGCCAGAACGTCGGGAACCAGAAGTAGTTCGAGACGATGTTATCTAAATCGATAATCAGCTGTGAATAAAACGATACAATGTGAAGTGCCATACCCCAGAGATTTCGGCCCTCCGGCGTGGTCTCGTCGTCGGGTGCATCACCTGTAATGAGAGGAAGGGCTAGGACCTGCCCGTCATGAAGACCACCGCCTGTCTGATGTAACAAGGCGGCCTGCGACTTGTATATCCCATTCAGCCTGCATGTTTTTGTTAGATGCGAACCCCGGAGATGTTCGAGAATTGACGTACGAGTTCCATTTACCCAGGACACGCTTCCCCGCGACCGTGGCATTTTGCGCGTACACCTCCGGGGCAACCTTCATCGCCATTCGTTTGCCAACAGCAGCCTTACTGCCGGCCGAGGAGTTCTACATGTCATCTATCAGAAAAACGAGCACGAGAAGATGATGAACACGAGAACGGACCTCTCCGTGTTGCTTCCCATACAGAACCTTCCGATTCTCTTCTACCTCGCTCTCGCTGAGGAGAAGCTGGATTCGGGCCTTATCCCATTTGATATCGGGAATTGCGGTAGCGGCAGTAGCAGCAGTAGACATGTATAAGATAGAATTATAGTAAACGAAGGTGGGATTGTCGTAGCTAAGGAATAAACGCGGGCACGCTAGCTACCCTGGGGCCGGTCTTTGATGGCATCTGCGGCTCGCGTGGTGTCCGAGCCCGCGGACTCGGCGGCCCTCACGTGTAAGCTGCTGCAGCAGCTGCAGCGGGTTGCCGCGGCAGCCGCACCTCAATTCTGACGTCCCCTACTAAACCCCATCGAGAACAACCGGTGAAGCAGGTAAAAGGATCCAGCGGCGCATTCGGGAATCGACGCCGATTTCCTTCAATCCCCGTAGGCCTCAGCAGCCTAGCGCTCCGTGCAATAGTTTCGAGATGGACACATTGATTCCGTATTCACTCAGTCCGACTGCAGAATTAGAGTGAGTACTGTCCATGCATGATGGTACGAACGGTGTTGACGCATTGACGCAGGCTGCGACCCGCGACGGGCGCTCTCCGTCTCCCATGATCGCCGCTCCCACACTCCGCGACCAACGTCCATCTTCATGCGCTCTGCTCATCCTGGGGCATAGCGTGCAATGAACTTGCTTCACTCGTCTTTCCGGGAGCTCGAGGGTGCGCTGCCGCGTCCCGACTTCGTCACTCTCCGCGCAACCCTTGTCGATCCACCCATATGGCCGACACGAGCGCCCCGAGGAAGGCGGAGAAGTGGCGGCTAAAGCCGCGATTGCCGGTACCGTCCCATACGTCTACCTTGCTCTTATACCACACAACGGTCGCTCACTGTATGCCTACAGGTTCTTGCACTGCACAGACAGTTACTCGCGCGCGGCGCTGTAACCACCGCCCACATGCACCCAGGACTACAAGACAACCCATTACCACCTACTTCAGCCGACCTCGACGCGACATAGTGAACACCTACAAGCGCCACGCCGGCCCAGGGCGCATGCTATCCGAGTCTCAGCCGTACCGGACAACTACCGCCTGCAACACCGACGTTAGCTATGGGCGTACTGCAACTGTCAGACGTGTTTCCGCCTTACATTCAGAGCCCAATTAACTTCGGATTCCCGACCAATCCGACGCACATTATTCAATGAAGGATTCCTGGGTCCACCCTCAGGTGCTGATGACAGACATGCATAGCGATACAACTGCGACTATTGTTCCTAGATACTTATAGATACAGCAACAAGCAATACAACATGAAGTCTACAATCACGTATTTTACAAGTACTTTTGTTCTCAATCACTTCTACTCTTCCTCCAACCGATATCGCTCTACTTGAGCAGTACGCTCACAAGCAGCGCCATGCGAATCTGCAGTATATCGTCAGAGACCCGTGCACAGAAGGAGAACAGCGAGAAAGACGTACGTATAATCCATACCGCATCTGGCGGAAGTACACCGCACGACGCGAATCAAAATCGACCTCCTCCGCAATCTCCGTCAAACGCGGAAGCGGATGCATGACGATCATCTCCTCCTTCGCGCGCGCCAGCATAGCGTGGTCTACGCGGTACACGTCGCGCACGCGCTCGTATTCCGCGTCGCTTGAGAATCGCTCACGCTGAACGCGCGTCACATATAGCACATCCGTCTCGCCGAGGACCTCCTCAACGCTCTCGCACTGATGTACAGTGACACCCGCACGACGCGCGGCGTTCACGACCGCCGCGGGCATCGCGAGGCTCTGCGGTGCGACGAAGTTGAGGCGGACATTCGTGTACAAGCAGAGGAGCGTCACGAGCGAGTGCACCGTCCTGCCGTTCTTGAGGTCGCCAAGAAGCGTAATGGTGCGGCCGTTGACAGTGCCAAGCTCGCTCCGGATAGTGTACACATCGAGTAGTGCCTGCGTCGGGTGTTCTCCGATACCGTCGCCGGCATTGAGAACCGGTACCGGGCTGTAACGAGCAGCGAGCTGGCAAGAGCCGACATCGGGATGGCGCATGACGATCGCGTCGGCGTAGCATGCAAGCGTGCGAATCGTATCCGGGACCGACTCGCCCTTCTGCACCGAGCTGCGCCCAGCATCAACAGTCACAACCTCTCCACCGCAGCGCTTCATAGCCGCCTCGAACGACGAGCTAGTGCGCGTGCTCGGCTCATAGAAGAGCGTGCAGAGCACCTTGCCCTTGAGCACATCGAGCACTCCCTGGCGCTCCACCTGCAGGCGCATCTCGTGCGCGAGCGAGAAGAGGTCGTAGAGGTCCTTCTGCGTGAACTGCTTGACGGACAAGATGTGGCGCCCAGCGAACGACGGGTGCGGGATCGGGTGAGAAAGCGCCGGCTGCCGTGCGAGCGGGCCCTCGAGAGCGCGCATGGCGGCCGAAGATGATGGCACATCAGCGCCGAGGGTCGTAGTGGACGGCTTCGTCGCGGGCGCTGTGGGAACAGTAGTGGCAGACGTCGACGGTGCACCAAGCGAGGGCTTCTCAGCCGCCGCTGCAGAAGCTGCAGGGACATGGACGATGGAGGCAGAGACGTCGTGGCCATTGGGTGCGCCGAAGAGCTCGCCGTCGAGGAAGACAGTCTGACCGTTGACGACGACACGGTGTACGGCGCCCTTGATGGGCTTTCCGGCAAGCGGAGACCAGTGCCTGTCCGACTTGTCGTAGACGCTCGTACGATCAAGAACGACCTCGACCTGCGCATGCGACTCGGGCAGACCGAAGATGCGCACAGGGTTGTCGTGCAGGCGCTCCTGAATATCGCGCAGCGTGAGACGGCCATCCACAACGGCGGTGAGCAGAAGCGGCAGTGCCTCCTGCACACCAGACCACGCCGAGCCCTTCTCGCCCTTCTCGACAGAGACGTAGAACGGCGGGCCATTGACAGTGAACGCGTCGATGACGTCGAGGTTGCGCCAGAGAGCGGCCTGATCCGATGCACCGGGGAGCGAGCGCGCACCGAGCGCTTCAGCGGTGAAGAAGAGAGAGTAGACGGAGACATCGCAAGAGACGCGGAGACCCTTCGCCTTGGCGAGCTTGATGAGCATCAAGTCCTCCTCGTGCCAGACGTCGGTGATATGGAGAGGGCGAGAGTGTAGCGAAGCGAGGAGGAGCATGCTCGCGAGGTCCGCGCCTTTCGCATCCGTGACGATGAGCTTGTCCGCAGGCCAAGCGGCGAAGTGACCCGCAACGACGGACACCTGCGTCGCGACGTTGTCGATGAGCTGCGGGACAAAGAGCGCCTTAACACCGTCCTGGATTGCCTCGTCGAGCTCATGCACATTCGTGCTCGTTGCCGCAACAGCAAGAGCGTAGTTGGCGTAGGCGCGGCCAGCAATGTTCGCGCGCGCCTGGTCGAGTGAGAGCCGGTCGAAGATCTTGTTGCCGTACCCAAGCGCAGTGACAAGCGAAGTAGTGAAGCCAGCACTGAGGGCAGCTTTCGTCGCCTCTGCAAAGTCGTCGCTCCCAGGCGTAGCAAGACCCGGCACAAACGCCGCAAGGTTGACAAGTCCAGGGAACGTATGAGTGATGTGCGACGTCTTAGCGTCCACGGTCGAGACGTTGAGCGGCATCTTGCGCACGAGCGCCTCGGCGAGGATCTTGGCCACCTTGACGTTCGTGATGAGCGGGATGGCAAAGTCGACGGCCATACGACGCGTGCGGTATCCCTTCGAGGCGTAGCTGGCGGGGCGACGGTAGTGGTTCCTCGATGGCAGGTTGATGTACATGTCGATGAGGTTGTTCGCGAGATGCTGCGTGAGGGAGTACTCGCTCTTCTGCGAATCGCGACCGTCTTCGCCAAGCGCCTCTAGGTACTGTAGCAACATATATCAGTACGATCTCGGTGGTATAAGATAGTCGAGACGCACCTTGCACGGCACATTATGCTCCGAGAGGAAATCCGCCGTCCCCGACGTAGCGAAGATATTATACCCCACAGCGCTCAACTTCTGCACCGACGGCAAAAGCTCCAACTTCTCCTTAAACCCACCAATCGAAAACAAGATATTCTTCTTCGGCGGCACAATCCCCGTCGAAATCAGCGCCTTCAGATACGCCTCGTACTTGTCCTTCCCGAAACACGCCACCTCGCCCGTAGACGCCATCTCAACGCCCAGCACCGGATCCGCGCCGCTCAGACGCGAGAACGAGAACTGCGGGACCTTCACGCCGACGTAGTCCGCGGGCAGCGGGGAGTCGGGGTACGGCTCGACCGGGAGCCCGATCATGACCTTCGTGGCCATCTCGATCGCGTCTATCCCGGTCGTCTTGCTCACGAACGGGAACGAGCGCGCCGCGCGCAGGTTACACTCGATAACCTTGATCGCGTTGTCCTTCGCGATGAACTGGATATTGTACGGGCCCGTCACATTCAGCGCGTTCCCGATCTTCGCGGTCGCCTCCACGATCTGCTGCACCGTCACCGGGTCCAGATCCTGCGGCGGATGTATAAGCGTCGCGTCGCCCGAATGCACCCCGGCGTTCTCGACGTGCTCCGACACGTAATGCATGATCATAACGCCGTCCTTCGCCACGGCGTCCATCTCGATCTCCTTCGCGTTCTCGATGTACTTGCTGATCACGACCGGATGCTCGCGCGAGACCGCCGCCGCCTGGCCCAGGTAGTTCGCCAGGTCCGCCTTGGTGCTCACGACGTTCATCGCCGCGCCCGAGAGGACGTACGACGGGCGCACGAGCACGGGGTAGCCGACCTTATTGCAGAACGCCTCCGCCTCGTCCAGACTCGTCAGCTCCTTCCACTCGGGCTGGTCCACGCCTATCTCGTCGAGCAGCCGCGAGAACTTGTACCTGTTCTCCGCCGTATCGATCATCTCCGGCGACGTCCCATAGATCCGCACATTCTGGCGATGCAGCGGCAGCGCGATGTTGTTCGGCGTCTGGCCGCCCATACTGAGCATAACCCCGCGGCTGCGCTCCGTGTCGTAGATATCCAGAATCGTCTCGAGCGAGATGTTCTCAAAGTAAAGCCTGTCCGCCTCGTCGTAGTCCGTGCTGACCGTCTCGGGGTTATAGTTGACCATGATCGTCGGCAAGCCCTGCGCGCGGAGCGTGCGGATGGCGCGCACGGCGCACCAGTCGAACTCGACGGAGGAGCCGATGCGGTACACGCCCGAGCCGAGGACCATGATACCGCGGTCCGTGAAGTCGATGTCGTGCTCGAGCGCGTTGTACGTCGTGTAGAGGTAGTTCGTGAACGCCGGGAACTCGGCGGCTACTGTGTCGATCTGCTTGACGAAGGGGTAGATCCCGCTCTCTTGCCTCACGCGCCGGATGGCGATCTCGTTCGAGCCGACGCAGGCGCCGAGCTCGCGGTCGGAGAACCCGAGCTGCTTCGCACGGCGGAGCATGTCCGGCGTGAGCGTCGTTATAGTCTCGTTCCTAAGCTCAAGTTCAGCACACTCTCCCCACATGCAAAGCACCAAGGACTACTCACGAAAGCGCAACCTCCATCTTGAAGATATTCTGCAACTTCGTAAGGAACCACTTGTCGATGTTCGTCATCTGCCAGATCTTGTTCACAGAGTACCCGCGGTGGAACGCCGTCGAGATCGCAAAGATACGCTTGTCCGTCGGATTGACCAGCTCCTCGTCGATATCCTCCACGTAGTCGTTCTGCACCCATCCTTCATCAGTCTCCTTTCCATCAGCAAAAAGGTTGGGTAGGTACCTTGGCGAACCCAGCAAACTGATCGTCAATCGCTCGAATAGCCTTCTGAATCGTCTCCTCGAACGTCCGGCCAATACTCATAACCTCGCCCACAGACTTCATGCTCGAACTCAGCAGCCTGCTCACGCGCGAGAACTTCTTCAGGTCCCAGCGCGGGATCTTCACGACGACGTAGTCAAGCGAGGGCTCGAAGCATGCCGAGGTGACCTAGAGTAGTCACGCCACCAAGTAAGCAAGCACAGCCCTTGCGATGCTGAAACGGGAGCCCACCTTCGTGACGCTATTCTTAATCTCATTCAGCGGGATGTTCAACCCCAGCTTCGCAGCCGTATACGCAAGCGGGTACCCCGTCGCCTTACTCGCGAGCGCCGAACTGCGCGACAAGCGCGCGTTGACCTCGATAATGCAGTACTCCCTGCTCGTCGGGTTGAGCGCGTACTGGATATTGCATTCTCCGATGACGCCGAGGTGGCGGATGACGTTGATGGCCGTCGTGCGCTATATACTCATAAGCAGGAGTGTTCAAGAAGAGGAGAGGGAAGAGGGGGCGTACGAGCATGTTGTAGTCGACATCGCTGAGTGTCTGGCTGGGCGCGACGACGATGCTGTCTCCAGTATGGATACCAAGCGGGTCAAAGTTCTATAGATCATCATCAGTATACCATCCAGCAGCAGAGGGATAGAAAGAGATCGAACGCACCTCCATATTACAAACCGTAATACAATTATCCCTACAATCCCTCACGACCTCATACTCAATCTCCTTCCACCCCTTCATACTCTTCTCAACCAGCACCTGCGGACTCGTCGCAAACGCCTTCTCACACAGCGCCCTCAGCTGCCCCTCATCCTTCGCGAACCCGCTCCCGAGCCCACCAAGCGCATACGCCGCGCGCACAATAACCGGAAACCCGATCTCAGCCGCAGCCGCGACGGCCTCGTCCGGCGTCGTCGCTGTCGCAGACTGCGCGCAGCGCTCGCCGATCTCGAGCATGGCGGACGCGAAGAGCTGGCGGTCCTCGGTCATGATAACCGTCTCGATGGGCGTGCCGAGGACCTGGTATGGAAGCTGTCAGCTCGAGGAACGCGGCTAGCCCAGAGCGTGCGAACTGCGCGCCACAGCGGATGAATGGAAGCTGACCTTGACGCCCATACCCGCGAACTCGTCCTTGAGCGCGATACCGACGTTAAGCGCCGTCTGGCCGCCGAAAGTGACGTAGATACCGTCCGGGCGCTCGTACGAGATGACCTTGCGCACGAACTCGGGCGTCACAGGGAGGAAGTAGACCTATCGCGTATACAGATGAGCAACCTTTATACGCGTCTCAGATGCGGAAAACGTACCTTATCAGCCAGCCCAGTGCTCGTGGCGATGGTAGCAATGTTCGGGTTGATCAGAACCGTATAGATCCCCTCCTCCTTAAGCGCCTTGATCGCCTGCGACCCCGAATAATCGAACTCGCCCGCCTGCCCAATGCTCAACCCGCCACTGCCCAGAATCAACACCTTCTTAACATCCACACGCGGGCTCCTCGCCTCGTTCTCCGCCTTCACGCCCCCGGGCATAACAATCCCCTTCGGCAACGCCCCCGCGGACGGCGCGAGCGACTCAAGGATAGACGACAAGAACACGTCGAACAAGAACTCCGTATCGCGCGGCCCGGGCGTGCTCTCGGGGTGGAACTGCACGCTGAACACCCTCCTCCCGACCCACTCAATACCTTCATTGCTCCCGTCGTTCGCGTTCCGGAACAGCTCCCTCCACCCCTCCGGCAGCGTGTCCCGGTCCACCTCGAACCCGTGGTTCTGCGACGTGATGTAGCAGCGCCCCGAGTGCGCGCACGTGCACGGGATGTTCGCGCCGCGGTGGCCGTACTTCATCTTGCGCGTTTTGGCGCCGGCTGCGAGCGCGAGGAGCTGGTGCCCGAGGCAGATGCCGAAGATGGGCGGGAAGTCGGGCGTGGTGAGGGCCGTGCGGATGCGGTCGATCGTTGCGGACACGGATGTGGGATCGCCAGGGCCGTTGGAGATGAACAGGCCGTCGAACGCTTCCTCGCTCTTGCTCAGGAAGTCGTGGTCCCAGGGAACAACCTTGACCTCCACACCGCGCTTAGTGAAGCAGCGAATCTGGTTGTACTTCATGCCAACGTCGAGCGCAAGAACACGGATGGGTCTGCCAGACGGGTGGCGTTTGACGAGGTCGGCAGCGCATGTAGGCGGGTAGACGCGCGGTGCGGAGATGGAGACTTGCGCGACGAGGTTCTGCGCGTTAGGGTCGGAGAACGCGATAGGAATATAGTCCTCCCTCCAAGCTTCACGACCGGGGCTTCCAGCACGGCTAGGCGGTACACTCGCGGACTGCTGAAGCGCACGTGCGCGGCCTGACGGCGCCGTCGGCGAACGCGCAAGGATACGGGCGAGCATGACACCCTTCTCGCGGATCCTCTTCGTGAGCGCACGAGTATCAACACCACAGATCGCCGGGACATTGTTCTCCTTCAACCACTGCCCGAGCGAGCTCTGCGCCAAAAAATGCGAGAAATCCGGGGAGTAGTCGCCCACGATCAGCGCCGCCGCGTGGATCTTGCTGCTCTCAAAGTCCTCGGGGAGCTCCTGCACGATGCTGGTCGGGTCCGGCTTCGGGCGGGCCGGGACGCCGTAGTTGCCGATGAGGGGGTAGGTGAGGATGAGGATCTGGCCGGCGTAGGACGGGTCGGTGAGCGACTCTGCGTAGCCGACCATGCCGGTCTGGAAGACGGCCTCGCCCGCGATACTCACGCCCTCGGCGCCAAACGACTGCCCGCGAAATGCCGAACCGTCCGCGAGCTCGAGCACCGCGTCCAGCGCGCCCTCCACAGACGCCGATGCCGGTGGCGCGGGCACGTTGAGGCCTGTGGGCGTCCTGGAGATGACGGGCCGTTGAGGGCGCAGAGCAGCTGCGGCGAGATCAACCATATTTTTGGGTGAAGATCGTAAGATCTAGACAGAAAGGAGTGATTATTTTTTGCAGAGTCTAGCTACCGTTCCTTCTTCACGGCGTCGGTGTCGGCCAGAGCTCAGAGCAAGCTGGTAGGCAAGGGCGGCGTGAAGAAGGAAGAGGAACTCGAAAATTCGCCCCGCGCTTTTTCTCTCTGTTCTCTGCGCAGGTCACGTGTGTTCTCACGCTAGGACGACGTCCAAGGCGCTTGCGAGGCGCGCAGTACGGATCTCCGCGTACGACAACGGCTTGCGGGGCAAAGGGCGCGTCATATTGTTCGAGAAGGACAGACGATGGCGCGCGAGCGTCATGGGTGTCGGGAGGAAGGATGTTGATGGGAGCGCTGGCGATGATACCGGCGGCCGTCGCTGCCTGTATGGGCGCGTGGGAGGATCTTCATTGAGCGCGCGTGGCGGCGGCGGTAGATCGTTGTGGGTCCTGCCTTGCGTTGAGATCGAACCACCACCATGTCTTCCAGACCCGTGCCAATAACGTTGTCGAAATATGATCTGTTCATCACACTGCTCCGTATCCCCATAAGCTTTGTGAGCTGTGCCGGTGGGAATCCATGACAAGGACATCCATCTCCCTCTTACCCGAGCTGACAAAAGGTAGCGATGGCGACACGAAGCGGTTCTTCTACGACAATGCTCTCTCTATGAAGCCTGCCTGGCGTTTGTGCGATGAATGCTGCGGAGGACTTGTCTTCTCCATTATGTATTGCTCGGGTTTTATCCTCGAACACTACGATGCTTCAACAAGGGCCAGTATCCAATACAAGTGTCTATTCTCTTCACGATCAGTATAAAAGGGCTTGCGTAGGGTCTGGTATCTCATCATCATCCTTACCAGCCTCCTTCTGCACTATGGACATCCTCGCTACGCACGATACTCTCAGAACTGCGCAACAAGAGCAGCTCATGCCTCGATTCGACCTATCCCCGTACGAGAAGTGCATCGAGTACGACATACCGTTTCTTCTCCATCTTCCGCAATCACCTGTGCGCCAACACGACCATCATCCGGTATACGTTGCGTGGCCTGAGGAGATCATGTATGCGAGCCGCACGACGAAAGGATATGCTTACACGGAGTACTTAGAGATCGCAGACGCGCCAGGCTTCTATGCCCCCAGATTCGTGAAACCTGCCGCGACAAAAGACCTAGTGGTAGGGATGAACAAGGTAGAGCATCTCTGTCATACGCATCTTTCCATTGCGCTGAACAACATCTCTGTACTAGGATTCGCAATTCTCGTACAACAGACGACCCAATGGGGGCCGCTCTGAATGCCGCCGTCCACGAGAGCATGAAATACCCGAGTCTGGCTTGTCCGTATGGCCTCAGGCAGCTCAGAATTATTTTAGATACAGAGATCTCAAGATTTGGATCAAGGCTTCGGGTGACGAGGACAAACTTGTAGCCTTTCTGAGCGAGCACAGGAACAAGAAGCACGGGGTCATCTTGATCGCCCGCTCGGTGAGCGCTCATTCATCGCTCAGGGCCTGTCGTTGAGCGCTAACGGATAAACACATGACAGGATCTTTCCGGCAATAGTGTCACCAAAGTGCGCGAAGGACTGACGATCACCAAGCGTTCCGATTCTGTCCAAGCAACGACACACAGCCAAATGTACGAAGACATTGAAGTGGAACAGCTCTGGAAAGCGACGACTGGAGTTACCGGTGGCAGTTTGAATACCGGTCATCCATTACTTGATCAACTCTGGCGAGAGAACGCGAGGAAAGCCATCAGGGCACGCTCGCTCGGACTCTCGGAAACTCAACAACGAGATTCTCTTTCGGATCGTTCAAGGACCTCTACATTGCCGACAATCACACCTGCGTATCCTGGCACCCGCAACTCTTCGTCTACAGATGCACTGGGCGCCACATTCGCAAGCAGTCTGACTCTCAGCGAAGGACATCTGGTTCAACAAGATCATCGCTCACCGACGCAAAGGCACTCAATTGACTCTAGAGCTTACGCTACGCCGCCATACACGTCTCCTGCTTCTTCTTCATATCAATCGCCCAGTGTCAACACGCAGGAGACGCGACAGAGTCGTCATCATACTCATCGTCCTGAAGCGTCTCACTATCCTGCAGCTGCGTTCCACTCCTCAAGCCACACCCTCGCCCCATATCAACACATGACCACTCAACACCATGATTGGCAGCATCAACCGGTGCACAACTCCCCGCAAGTGAACGTGCAATACGCACAGCAGTACTCAACACAGGCCGGCGCGAACGGATACGGACCAGTCGATGCAAGTGCGCGAGCTCCGACAGCATCTACTAGCAACAGTGCTTCCGGAGCTCTGGTTGGGATGTACGACGTTTCTATGTGTACAGCGATGCCTACGCAGTTCGGTTCAGGAGGTGCAGGTAACAATCAAGCTGGGCAGAACCAGAATGTAAGACGCGCGCCGACGAACCACTCGCAACAAGCGTACTATCCGACACAACCCGGTCCATACTAGCGCCTCTGATCTTTCCCATTGTGTATGTAGTAGTACTCGCTTAGACGAATGATGATGATATCCTTGTGTTGTTGGCCAATGACCGACGGAGAAGGGCAGCCTTCAGAAGCATAGTCCAGTACCTAGCACGAGGAATGAAACGACCAGTGCATCGACGAAGTGGTAATGACACGCGCGCGGGGTGAGGTCGGGGCGTGGTACCCGCAGTAGCGGTGCTCGTGTGTCCAAGAGATATATGGACCACTATCCTAGTGTACCCGACGCTTGGCCTTGTAATCTGAGCAGGAACAAACAGGCTTTTATGACCGAGCAATTGGATACTAGTACAAAGTGATGAAGCAGACAAAGTGAAACCGAGACCAGAACAAGACACCCTGGCGGGAGACGGCGCGCGTGGTCGTCACTCTAATATACAGTGAAGTACTCAGACTTTGCGAGCCCGGTCTGAACGAAACTTGGCTCCCAACTCTCCACGTCGCAGATATCGGGGCTTGTGAACCAGTCCCAGACAAGCCATCCGTCGCCCTCAGGGTTCTCAGCGTCCACATCCTCCTCAATCCCCTCGAAATCCTCAGGAACGAAAGGCACTTCATGGTCTACGGGCCCCGCTTCCTCTCCCCTCGCCTGGCGCTCCTGCGTTACGCGGAGATCGCGCCTGGCCCGCGCCTCCTTGACGACTCTCAGCGCGCGCTCCCGCTCCGCCTGTATGAGCTTAGGTACGTCCTTCGCCGTGTAAGGCGCAGCTTTCTGCCTAGCCATCTCCTTGTTCCCGCGAAGAAGGGCCTTCCACGCCATACGCTTCTTCCACCACTCATCCGCAGAGCGCCTATGCTCCAAATACTCGGTATACATCTCCTCCTTCCGGTCCGGCTCATCCGCGTACAAAACTGGCTCCAACTCGTCGTCGCTGAACGTCTCGTCCTCCCACTCCAGACACCCCTCATCCCTCGTAACCGCCAGTTTAATCCGCCTGTCGAGCTCCGCGCGGCCCTTAGAGCGCCTGTTCTGCTCGTAGCCGAGGATAATGCGGGCATGCTCGACCTGGCTCTTCGCAGCGTCAACAATCGCCTTAGCCTCGGCCTCGAGCCGGCGGACGTTATCCTCCTGCAGCGCAATATTACGCAAGAATGCAAGAGAGTCGGTGTTCCTTGTATGTGCCGAACTAAGGGCGTCCTGTGCTTCGTGGAGAGCGCCAACCTCGGCGTTGGAGAGAAGGAACACATTGCGCTCCCGCCTGAGACTACGTTGCGGGTGAGATGGTGCTGGTTCCGTTGCATACTGAGCTGAAGCAGAAGACGCGGGTACCCGGGTAGAGGCTGCGGCGTGTGCGGCATCGATATCTTGCGAAAGGTCGACGACCTCCTCGCGAGGCTCTGCAGCGGTTGCAGCGGGAGGATGCGCCAGATTGCGCGCCGGGGAGTGTGGCGTAGGAGGCGAGGCCGGAGAAACGACTTTGCCCTTGCCCTTCTGAGCGGCAGTCAGACGAGGCGAGTTGGGAGGTGAAGGCGTTGCGCGGTCTTGCTCGGCGGTGGAGGGCTCCTGAGAAGCAGGCAAGGTTGATGTACGGCGCTGCTGCTTGGCCGGGCGTTCGCTGGGGTCTTCTTCACTCTCGCCTTCCTGCATGTCGTCCTCCTCGCTGTCGCGCGTACGCTTGCCAAGGTTGGAGGGCTTGGCGGGGGCGTATGACTTGCGCTTGCGCGATGAGCCATTCGCCTGTGTGTTGGGCTCGGCGAGAGGCGCCGTGGCCGGACTGTCAAGCGTAGAAACCGCGGGAGAGGGATACGAGTTTTGCGAGGTAGCGCTGATGGAAGCCTCGGCGGCCTCGGCGGGAGCGGCGGTGGTTTGGTTCGCGAAGGCGTGATCGGGACGTGTGCCGTCAACGTCAACCACAACGGGCTGCGCCTGAGAACCTTCGCCGGCGCCAGTAGTGCGGTTGAGCATGCGACGGGCGGCTTCGTTGGTGCTTGAGATCGAGAGCAGCGCGGCGCTAATGACCTCGTCCTTGACGGCGTGTTCCTCGGCCGGGTCAGCGATCTCGCCATTACGAAGGCGCTGCTTGCTGCCCTCGATATCGAGCCTGTGGTTCACGGCCTGGGCGTTGCTCGACCCAGCCGGAGGAGACATCGGGGCGTTTTGAGGAGTCCAAGGAGCAGCCCACTTCATCCTGTGACCAGCGAGGATGGTGTCGTCTGCACCGAAGAGTGCTGTGGCGATGTCCTTGCGCGCCATCTCGGGGTCAAGGCCGTTACGCTGTGGACGGTAGATGAGTATGAGGAAGCGTATCTTTACTTTGCACACGTACCTCGGCATACTGCTTGACGATCGCAGCGCTAAGCTTGCTGAATTGTTGCTTGGTGAGGACTTGTACTTTTTCCTCCACCGGCGAGGTCGAGCGCTTCGAGGGCGCGGCCTTGCTTCGAGTGGTTCTCTTAGTACCAGCCATGTCGAGGATAGAAGTGTTGTGGGGAGAGGTGTGAGAGAAGTAGGATGGACGTCGGTGGGAGGGGGAAGTTCGACGGCGCGAGAGAACAAGATGGGTGTTCAGGAAGAAGAGGCGCGTGGCGCGCGGCGAGAGTTATAAGTCCGACCAGAACAATGAGATTGTGGTTGTATCGCCCGCGCCCGTGCGAAAGCAATCTAGCCCTTGTTGATGGTATGGTTCGGAGATCTACACGGGAAGTCAGCCTGATACGGCAGTCTAGCGAGCACGCCCACATCGGCCGTCACCGAAGATGTGCATACCTTTCTCCTCGCATGCCCACAGTACTGCACCCCGACCAAGAGGAGGTGCAGGGCACGGATTCCCTGGGTCCGCCCTGCTGACTCTGAGCTCGGTCGTCGACATCTCCGCCACAAAAGAGGGACAAAAGATCAAGTGAGACAGGCCCTGGCCAACAAGAGTACACGATGTACTCTCCCAATCAACATCTCCTCAAGTCATGCTCTTGCGCACCAAAATACATAGTCCGACCCTGAGCTACTGGATAGTAGAATGGGTGAACATGCCGCGACTCCAAGGTGACTATGGCCCGCAACGATTTCGACGACGCTACGCCATTGCTGAGCTGGAAGCAGCCTCTTGTTCCGCAAAGGGTCGAATACGGCAATTCGGAACAGAAGCGAGATCAGAAGTAGCGAGCACAGCGAGGCTAGTTATACACCCGAGTGCCTTGGTCATTGTTCTCTTGTGAGCCGCGTGTAACGATGCGCTGGCGCTTTTGTTCGTTCGGGTCGCGGCTCCGATCACCGGCCACGGCCACGGCGCTCGGAGGGTATCATTGGCCTATTCACGCGCGTTAACCCATAGCAGTAATAGTACACATCGATGGTATTATAATGTACAACAAGAAGGGCTACAAAACCGATACGCTACAGTAGTACGAGAACATGCACAGAAAGAGTTAGTAGTGATGAATATGCGTCCGTTACACGATATGCCCGGCATCCCTCGCAACATCGCCGCCGCTATGGGGTCGCGTCCCAGGCCACGCTGGAGAAGGAGCGGTCTGCGAATGCACAAGATTGGGCGGCGTGCCGGTAAAGTGCGTGCCGCTTGGCGGGGCCTGTCCCGGCTGAAGGAATGCCGAAGGCTGTTGCGTCGGCATTCCGGACGACATGGCGAAGTAACCTGCGTTGTGGCCCGTATAGTTGCTCGGCGCGGGAGTATGTGCTGGAAGTTGTTGAACAACTTGAGGTAGACCGCCGTGTGGGCTCATGATCGGAGGGCTAGCATACGATCCGGGTGGTACAGATGGCGCTCCGTACCCACTACCCGCGAAAGAAGCAACTGGACCCTGTTGACTACCGCCGCCCCATCTCTGCGTATCCTTTGCGACGGCACTTCCAGTACTCTGTGATTCGGAGCTGAACTGTCCTAGAAGATACTCCAGTTTCGTGCGATAGTACTCGAGCATATGGTCTAGGTGATGACCAGTCTCGCTTCCATGATCAAGATCGAAGGCGTCCATCTCGCGAATGAAATGTGAGAGTTCCTGTAGCGAGTCAGCGCAAGCCAAGACGTGTCAATGGATGGGCACGTACAGCAACACGAATGCGACTGAGCTCAGGCTCATTGCTTCCCCGAACTTTCGCGAGGTAGGTTGCGACGATGGTGCTGCCACCACCCAGGATGGATATAGCGATCGAGGAACCACCGCCGTGAAGAGCGGCACCAAGTCCAGTTGTGAGAGCGCCAAAGACGACTTGAAGCCCAATTGCCGTGTTGAGAATCAACCCCAGCCGCTGCGCTGCAGATATGCATGGATAAATGGTCGTTCAAGAAGGCATGCTCCATAGAGATCTCACCTTTCTTCGCTGCGGCCGTTCGTTGAGCCTCGGCCTCTTCCATCGTCCGGATTATCCGATCATGTATGGTCGCCATATGGCGAGACTAAAACGTGCAAGTCAGCAACGCAGCTAGAGAAAAAAAGGATAAACAATACCTCGCGCTTCTCGCTGAGATGTCTGTCAACTTCCACGAAAGGATCCCGTCCACCATCGCCACCACCTCCAGCTCCGAAAACAGGCGCAGCTCGAGGGCGTGCTGTACTCGTGCTTCGGACACGGGAATGTCGCGCGCTCCGCTCGTTCCGGCCATTCATCTCCCTCGACCGTCCCACTCGTGCCGACGGATCATGTACGGGCTGCTCCCGCGGTATCGCAGCGGGATAAGCGCCTGCTGCCGCGGAATGTTCGCCCTCGCTCGTCGTGGGTCGCCGACTATCGCTATCCTGGCGGCGGATACTTGAACCAGCACCACTGGGAGAAAGTGCGCGTACAGGAACCCGAGCGAACTCGTCAGAGCCAGGTATATCAATACCCGAATACGCGCTCCTACGCCCACCTCCAGGTATTGTATACGCCGGGGTAGGAGGTGCGGGGAGGTCACGGTCGTGCCCGGGTGGCGGCAGCGAGATGCGTGTGGGCCGAGGCGCGCGCGCACCATCGGGCATGCGATCGTTGCGAAGGAGATCTAGTTGAGCGGACTGCTCGGCGAGGGATGCCATCGGTGCGGGAGGCGGCGACGTCTGTGTCCGAGGCGCGGGCTCAGGACCACGGTGCGTGGCGCCATGAAGAAGCGAACCGAGATGCGTGAGTGCGTCGCCGATGTGAAAGGGGTCACCACCATGGGCGCCGACGACCTCACGAACATCCGAGCCCAACTTTCCTGCTCCGGAGAGTGCGGTTCCAAGGCGGCCGAGAACTTCAGCGCCAGGTGCCAAAGCAGGCGCATCATGGGCCGCCAATGCACCCAGACGCGACAGAGTCTCACCGCCGCGCGATAGTGCATCTGGGTCGGCAGCAGACTGGGCGACGCGAGAGACGTGCTCGGCGTCAACTTCGATGCGCGGCGGGATCTGCACGTTGCCTATGTTGAGCTCCGATCTGACGTTTCTCTCGAAGTTCGCGGTGCTGTTCAAAGCAGAGCCCGCACGACTGAGAGCGTCAGCGCCCGGTGCGAGGATCGGCGCATCTTTCGCAAGAACAGCCCCGACACGAGTAAGCAGGTCACCTCCCTGTGCAAGAGCATCCGAATCTGCACTTGGACCGGATCGCGGAACGTGCGTGGCGTTGACTTCGGAGCGGACGTCGTTCTCCAGACGCTCCACGCCAGTAAGCACCCCTGCAAGGCGGCCAATAGCATCCGCAGATTGTTGTGCGGCGGCAAGATCAGTTCCTTTCGCCGTTGAAGCCAAGATGTCGCGAACGCGCTCCGTGGTATCTGCAGAGAGACCGAGGGCGCCATCTGGTCCCCGTGCGGCTCCTGATGCGAGTTGCTCGCGAACATCAGACTGAAGGTTGCCCGTGTTGGAGAGCAGCTCGCCGAGACGCGCGAGCGCATCACCTCCCTGAGCGAATTCGGGCACGTCCTTGGCAAGCACGGCACCCAGAGCTGCGAGTAGTTCGCCGTTGTTGGTGAGAACGTCCGGATTCGATGAGCGGGGAGAAGACGCTGGACTGGGAAGCGCAGCCGCGGGAGAAATAGCCGGCTTGTTCGGTCCGGCGTTCGCCTCGAGAGCTTCGTTGGACTGGGCAGAAGACATGGCGTCGTGAGCCCTCGCGAAAGACGGCAAGGCAGCCTGCGCTTGCTGAGCAACTCCTTTATGTCTCCAGGATAATCTGGCTTGACAGGCTTCCAATTGATCGACCCCTAGCGTGTACAGTTAGCTGCGTGGCTACCAAAGCGCCGAATCAGCGATTGAATTCACTCCACCCGGACACAGCGCTCACCAATAGGCCGATACGGAGGAGAAGCATAGATCAAAGACAAGAAGAGATGGATCCTTAAGCATCCCGGTCTCGCAAGCATGCCGCGTACAGCAGGTAGCTCACGCAAAGAAGGCGTGTCGGCCTCGAGGCCCGAGGTTCCGTATCGATGGGCATTATTCTTCGAGAGTTGTCGAGAGATTTCGTGCGGCCGCGCCCACGAGATTGCATCTCCACTGACTGCTCGCTTGCATTCCGCCGCCGTCAAGAGTGGAGTGTGTCACTCGTGTAAGACGTAGACAGATGGGCGCGAACGTGCGGCTATCCCAATTTGCGGGGTCAATGGTCACTGACGTTAGATGCAGTTATTGGCACCTTGCGCCCGAGATCAATCGCTTGCGAATAGATTCGCGAAACCCACGCGCGAATCCGAGTCCCGTTCTGGTTCAGAGCCCCGACGGTAAAGTCTGGGTTAGACTGAGTTGCACGGGCCTCGGGAAGACGATAGGGCACGGAAGACGGCGGAAGCGCGAAGAGCGGAGACTTGTGAGCGCAAGGGCAAGCCCTGTCCGAAGCGATGGACTTTGCACTTCGCAACCGGTTAATCACTGGTAGACGATGTTGGTATCAGGCAACGTTGCGGCGAATCAAAGTACCGGCGAATGAATCAGTCCTAGTACCCTATGCAGCCTTCGCATCTGTAGGTCTAGAATCCTGATAGCGATTCGTGAGACGAGCGTCACGGGCCCATCATGTATCGCGTTGACAGCAATGTGTACGGATTTAGAAGAAACGAGAGCGCCAGAAGTCGGTGGCTGGAACGACAGCAAAGTAATGTAGATTCGACCACGCATCCGGTCGCACAGCACAGCCCGCCAATCAGACAGGCCGGCTAGTGTTTGGAGAACAGTCATGAAGGTTGGGAAGAAGGTGTAATTGCCTTGACGGTCCTCGTCACCGCGTTGATGAAGGGAGACTGTCAGATCTCAGGCTCAGATTCGCTCGCGGACTCCTCTCCTCGGTCTCAAGATGACGTCGACTTGGCATGGGCCGCAAAGTTCAACTGGCGGGGGTGGCCGCTACCAAGCTACACAGAGCGTATATCAAGCTAGGACCGGACAGTGGCAATGTCCCAGCGTCGCGCTCGTCGCCCACCAATGAACCGTTTGCGATTGCTGCAATCTGATTGGCCCGGGGATAGATGCAAGATCAAAAGGGTCCGCTCGCGCGTGAGTGTACCTTCGCGGTCTTGATGTCAGACACAGGTGTGCGCGGTCGAGGGGTGTTGCTTATAGTACTTGCCTCTCGCCACATCGACAGCCACTACGTTTTACGCCTGATATTCTGCCCTCAAACCTCTCTATACAACTCGAACTGCCGCCTAGGAAATGCTTCACGCTTACATAGCGAGGGTGGCACGCGCGCATGACTTCGAATCGCTCGCACGCAAAGGGAAGATGCCCGCGGATGAGGCAGAAACTCCTGTATCGCTACGAGTAGGCATGCTACTGCTTATCTTCTTCGTATCACTGTTCGGTGTGTTCTCTATGTCTCCGAATGGATATTTCATCCTATCTCATCGTGCTAACCGTCTGATAGCCGCGTCCTTCCCCACGATCACTCGACGAGTGCGCCGATTGAGGATACCTGGCATCCTATTCTTCATTGGGAAACACTTTGGAACCGGTACGTAACACTCAACTCTGTCGCATAGATTACACTTAACTTGGTCATAGGTGTTATTCTCTCGACTGCTTTCGTACATCTCCTGCAAGATGCTTTCTCGAGTCTGCAAGACCCCCGAGTCAAAGAGCGGACCAGTCTCGGGCATTGGACAGGACTCCTAGTGTACGCCTCTTTCTGTCAATTGATGTGAACCGGCTCCTGACAATACCATAGGTTAGGCTCTCTGCTTTTGATATTCATGGTGGAATGTATGAATCTCGCTCAGATGGTCTAACAAGCCCTCTCAACTGACGAACATTCAGATATCTCCACTGCCTACGTGGATAGGCTGCACTCTTACGACTCTGTTCCTGCGTCTCCCGCAGCTGAACGTGCGTCCGTTTTCTGACGCTCGCAGAAAGCCTTCTCATCAAATAATTACAGCGGCTGAGCTCCCACAACCCGATACCTCGTCAGTCTCTGACACCACGCTTGCCGCCGTCTGTGAAGCTCGTACAGACATGAATGAACGCACTCCACTGCTCGCGGGGGCATGCCCTGCCAGCGCTCCCGCCACCGCCAACGATGCCAACCCGTTCTTCTCAGGGCACCACCGCCACGAATCCCGCAGGTCGCACGATGATCATGGGCGCCCCTGTCATCCTCGTCTCGGTGTCACATACGAGACGCGCAGACCGTCAGAAGACGACGTCACCAAACCCGCGTCTGCACCTGCGCAACAAGACTCCTTCCGCCATGCCCACAGACACGGGCACGGACACCATCACGACCTGCACTACGATTTCGACGAGGAAGTCGAGCGTGGGCTGGAGGCCGAGGTCGCTCATTCGCACACGCATCATCGCCATGAAGACCACGAGGCTATTATTGGACGTAAACGCCAGATCGTCGGCATTCTCGTTCTGCAAATGGGCATCATGCTGCATTCGGGCGTGATTGGACTCACGCTGAGCATCACCTCTGGTCCCGACTTCACGTCGCTCGTCACCGCCATCCTCTTCCACCAACTGTTTGAGGGTCTGAGCCTCGGTGTACGCATCGCCGGTCTCCCGCTCCCGCGCACTGGCACGAGTTCTCGCTTCCTCAAGCCTTCGCTCATGGTCCTTTTCGCCCTCACCACGCCGCTCGGGATGACTATCGGTCTCTTGACCCTAGGTGGCGCGGATCCCGTCAAGCTTATGCTGGCCGAGGGAATCCTGAGTGCTGTCTCGGCTGGCATGCTGATCTACGCCGGCTGTGTCGAGATGCTTGCTGCGGACTTCGTGCTTGACCCGGATATGGCTCGCGCGCCAATCAGGAAACAGGCAGGGGCGCTGCTGGCGGTGTTGGCGGGCATGGCGGGCATGACCTTCCTTGCTATGTGAGTAGTCCCATTTCCCGCTCAAGCCCATCACTGACTCGATTGCGCAGTGTACATTGAATGGAGCCAACGTAGATCTTTCGACATGCTTTCGATACATGCTTTATATCTTGCAACACGGATCTTGGATTTGTATATTATATACCTGTGTATTGTCTGTACTAGAGGCATAGTTCCCATATACTCATATCGTATCTTGAAAGGAAATGCTGCAGATGCAGCCGCATACCTCGTGTTAGCCCGTATAAGTCCAAGTAGGTGCCCAAATAGGCAGATGCCCGAGCCAAGCCTTCTACAATCTTACGGCGCTACTGGGCTGTTCAGGTGATTGCAGAGTGTACACATCGTGTAGCCAGTTCACCTGTTCATTCGCTCGGTGTTCGGCCACTGTGTGTACTGGTAGCGCTCAAAGGATGGCAGTTGAACCTCGTTTACTCAATAGACACTCAAGGGCCTCCACAACTAGGCATAGCGCTGCCCGTTGCGATAGTCTGCTGTACGCCGGTGCGATTGATACGCTTGCCAATGCATAGGAGCACGATAGTCCATTCATCGGTACTCGGCCAGCGTGCGGGATGTACAGCCACAAGAATACTCGTTTATTGACCTGTGGATAGAGCTGCGACGATTGTGAGGAACGTTTGCTTTCAAGTTCCGTTTGTCTTGAGTGACTTCGCTTAGTTATGAAGTTTTATGAGGCGGACAATAAGTATCTCTGTATCCGTGCAACGTATCGTCGCTGCTTCGCGGAGTCCGACAACGAATGCAATGGGTGATAGAAGACTCCGTGGCATATCATGCCCATGCCGCGGCGCAACTGCCCATGCGATCCTTGTGTGCAAGACATGGTACGTGGGGTACCATACACGGTCGACGGGATTTTCGAGGGTCCAAGATACCGGATCAGTATTGTATTGTTGAGCCGCGTGTCCTGATATAGACAGATAGCACTGTAGTTCTCAATGGTGAGCACAGCCAAGCCATGCAAATAGCGTCTTTGCCCGACCCTTGCCCGAACGATAAGGAACGCTCAAGGGGAGCTTTGGACATCTTCTGGCACTTATATCGAAGTCAAAGACACGTCGGAAATCCGCGCACAGGTTGCGAAATGAAGGGGCGGGCCATGAAAGCCGTCCCAAACCAAACACAGATGGTGGGGACAGGACCGCGACGCGCCTGCAGCGAACTGTGCTCGTTTTGATCGCGCCGGAATTCCGAGCCCTGCCCGACGTTGCCTTAAACCACCAGGCCTTCTTCTTTTCAATACGTTGCATCCGCCAGCCCAATTGATGAACCTGTGCTATTAGGGTTCGGGAGGAGATTATGCGTGGGCCGCCGTACACGGATGCATATAAGGATGGTAGAAAAAGTAGCGGGCGGGCGCCTTGCGCATTCCCCGTCCCTCCCTAGTACTCTTCTCTTTCTCCCGCTTCCGACTCTCTTGCTCTCCTTCGCTGCGTGAGCATCCATGGCATACCTACTGTACAAGTACATTCGCAACAAGCGGAGGGAGAAGCGAGCTCGCGCCGCTGAGGGCACTTCTGGGCTGCACTCCGACTCTGATGGCTCGGCACCGACGTTGAGACAGACGCGTTCTGAGACCCCAGTGAAGGAGGAGTTGTCGCCAGAGGAAGTCTACCGTATCGGTTCTTGGACTATCAAGCGTAGTATGCTTCACAATCTTGTCCTGCTGGTCGCCCTTGCTTTCCCAGTATATCTCGAGACGCTTGACTATACCGGTATGTGCATGAGTCATCGTTCACCTTGACGCATCTGATGTATACTTCGTCCAGTCGTCGCCACCGCGCAACCCATCATCGCGTCTCACTTCGACCGTCTCGACCTACAAAGGCATGTCACAACACCTCACTATACCAACTATGTGCTGACGCTTACTGTGCAGCTGGATTGGAGAGATCTACCTTCTAACCTCCACCGTCTTCTTGCCACTATATGCGTCCGTCGCGGATGTATACGGACGACACTTTGCCCTACAGTCTAGCCTCTTTTTGTTCTTGATCGGAAGCGCAATATGTACCGGCTCGATGAACATGCCGACGATGCTCGTCGGACGTGGTATCTCCGGTGTCGGCGCCGCCGGGATGTTGACGGTGAGCAATACTTCCGCGTCTGCTCGAGGTCAACGCACTGATGCGACGTCCCTCTCAGCTACCACGTATCATTCTCGCGGACACCGCATCTGTTGGTCAGCAGGCGAATCAGACCAGTATCCTCTTCGTACTCTATGCCATCGGTTACTGCACAGGCCCTATCATTGGAGGAGCACTCTCAACCGTCAACTTCCGCTGGATCTTCGCGATCAACTTGCCCGTCACCGTTCTCGCCATGGTCCTCGCCTTCCTACTTTTACGTGGGCATGCGCACGAGGTTGACCATACCGAGGAGCGCGTCCGCCGCATCCAAGGCATGTCGCGCCTCAGCAAGATCTCAGCGCTTGATTGGCTCGGCACGGGTCTATTCGTTGCGGCTGGCATCCTCATCCTGCTCGCCCTCAACTGGGGAAGTCTCCAGGAGTGGGACTCGACGAAGGTCATCGTGTGCTTCGTTGTTGGCGGTGTGATCTTCGGGCTCTGCCTCGGCTGGGAGGTGTACATGCAGCGCCGCCAGGCGGCCAACATCGACAGTAGGCTCGGCAAGATCTTCCCCATGCTCCCGACCGTCATCTTGTTAGTCCCAAGTCTTCATCTCTCCCCGCAATCGTATCGCTGACCATGTTCATAGCACGAGCATCGATGTCGTCGCCTGTCAAGCAGTCACCTTCGCCGCCGGCATGGTCATGCTCGTCATGTTCTACTACCTCTCCATCTTCTACGCCATCGTCCAAGGCACCGACGCGACAAACTCTGGTGTACAACTCCTCTACTTTGCGCCCGGTCTCGGCGTCGGCTCCATCCTCAATACGATCCTCATCAAAGCAACGGGTCAGCCGAAGTGGGCTATGACGCTCGGCACGATGGTCACGACCGTCTCTCTGGGTGTCATCAGTATGGCCGTGCAGGAGAATGACCAGGGTTTGGTGAAGGGCATGCTTGTCATGGCGGGCGCGGGTGTGGGCTTGTCATTCGCACCTGCTGCCGTGCACGCGCGCTTCGCTCAGCCTGCGAACCGCGTCGCTATCGTCAGCGCCTATCAACGTTTCGTACGTACAAGCCCCTGACCAACCTGAGCATAGGCGCTAACTTGTTCGTATAGTTCCAGTCATTCGGTGGAACCATCGGTCTCGCGCAAGCCGCCGCCGTTCTCAATTCCAAGGTTGCATCCTACCTCAAGAACCTCGTTGTGACTGGCCAAATCTCGCCTGCCGACGCCGCCACCCTCTCCGGATCGAGCGCCACCTCAATCGGCGCGATTAACTCTCTGCCTCCAGCCCTGCACACTGCAGTCCAAGACGCTTTCCGCAGTGGCACGCGCTGGTTGTTCATATCGATGATACCATGGATCGGTGTCACCGTGTTTCTCACGCTGATCCTGTCAAACATCACCGATCCGGAGAAGGAGAAGAAGGCGCAAGCCGCTCAGGCGAAGGAGGGAGAGACTGAGGTGGAGGAGAAGGTGGCGCAGTCGCCTTGAGCTGACAGGGTCTTCTATCTCATACGGGTTTTAATCTATGGACATTCATTATAGCGTAATCTACTTTCTTGTGTAGCATATCCCGGCAGTCTATACCATCCCCGCCTAGAGGCGCTTAACTCTGCCAATCAACACGATTTACTCCCTAGTGATGCCAGTCTCAGAGCACATCTCTTGTGCCTCGTAGTCGTGGTCTCTATGAGGAATGCACCCAACACGCGAGGAGAGACAGACTTGCGCGTGCCGCGAAGATGGTGGTAAGCGCGAAAGGCACGTGGGCGTGTGGATCAGACGCGTACGCGTCGCGCGCTCGAACGCGCAAGTCCCTACCCAGCTTGCCTCCTGCTACGACTACATACTTGCCATGGATCACTTTCCGACAAACTGGGGCAGGCCGGTGCGTGACATATCCATGTATATTGATTATATACTCACCTTACGTAGAGGAATGACGCATTTGATGCGTACAACACCTATCCGCTGCATGTGCGCCCGAACAACGACGTGCGCGATGCGTTCAACGAGGGTGTGCAACACACACAGTGCGTATTCTATTTATTCACGCATCATGCTAATAACTGACTGTCATGTGATATAGACAGCCGATCGTGACTGGTACGAGCGTACTCGCGTTCAAGTACAAGGACGGCATCATGATGGCGGCCGATTGCTTGGCCTCATACGGTTCCCTCGCCCGCTTCAAGGATATCCAGCGTCTTCACGAAGTCGGGAAATATACTGTGATTGGCGCCGGTGGCGACATGTCCGACTTCCAGTACCTGCAAGACATCCTGAATGAGCTATTGATCTCGGAGGACGTCACCACATCCGATGGACACACGCTCGGCCCGCAGGAGATCCACGAATATTTGTCGCGTTTGATGTACGGAAGGAGGAGCAAGATGAACCCGTTGTGGAACAGTCTGCTCGTCGGTGGTTTCAAGGACGGCAAAAGCTTCTTGGCCTACGTCGACCTTCTCGGGACGACCTACAGCTCGTCTACTCTCGCGACGGGCTATGGCGCGTACATCGCCCAACCACTTCTTCGTAAGGCGGTGGAGGGCAACGAGACAACACTCACGGAGGAGGAAGCGCGCAAGATTATGACCGATTGCTTGCGAGTACTGTTCTACCGTGACGCTCGCAGTCTGAACAAGGTGAGAAACAAGGACATATTGTGTCAATATCAACGCCGTGTACTGACGTATATCTAGTATCAAATCGCAACGATTACGGCTGAGGGCCCCAACATCTCGCCGAGCCAGGAACTAGAGACGTCTTGGGGGTTCGCGGAGGGTATTCGTGGCTACGGCGCACAGACACAATGATTGCATGTATACTCTTATACGCGTGCGTGTATGATATGGACTTCAAACTGGCTTTGTTGGGATCGGACGACAGGCGTTACGCAGCCGCACAGTCCGAGATCTGAGCGTCCGATATTCTTGACATGCTAATCATGGGACCAGGTATTGTTGGAAACTAATGCTGGCGCTGCGAGCTGGATTCCAAACGTAGCACAAGTGCATGGTTATGGAGAATATGCCCCATTGTCCACGGAGATATTGACACGTTTCTCCGTAGAATCTACTCTGCCCCGCACATCCGAAGATTGCAGTTCATTGTACCCCGCCTTCCCCGACTTCTTCGGCATGGGTCGGCAGAGCCCCTCGCTCAAAGGGATGAAACATACCCCGTCATCGCATCCATCAAGCCGAGACTCAATGGTACGCTCGTTATAGTGACCGCAATAGACTGCCGACTAGATCCAATAGCCGTCGTGTAGTAACCCAAGAAACAAGGTTAAAACACCGGGACCGCTTCGGTAAATCCTGTACGGCTTCCTCATTAGCCACCCGCAATCCCCGCAATCTTGTGCTTCTAGGCGTCATCATCACTCACGTGTGTAGTCCGAGCCTAGTGCCCGACCGTACTGTGATTTGGCTATGGCTGTGCGGCGGACTATACTGTGCTCAATATCATCTGCCGGACCCCTACCGGCGGTACACATGCTGCAGCCAGCAGACAGGTCTATCCTCCGGTCCCTGTCCGGATATTCTCCAGCGCCCGATCGCCATACCCGTACCTACATATGAAGAGGCGAATGTCGCCAGTATCCAGCAGGATCACCTCACAGCAGCACCCGTAACTCAACATCGACATGGCCATCCGCGCAGCATCCTTCCTTCTCCTCGGCGCCGCTCTGGCTTCGGCCAATGTGCTCGACAGCCGCGCCACTTGCCCACAAGTCCACGTCTTTGGTGCACGCGAGACGACCGTTCCTCCAGGCTACGGTACCGCCGGACCCGTGGTCAACTCGATCCTCAGCGCCTTCCCCGGTGCGACGGCTGAAGCGATCACATACCCCGCATGCGGTGGCCAAGCTTCCTGCGGCAGCGTCAGCTATGCCAGCTCGGCCGTCCAAGGCGTCGCCGCCGTCGCCAGCCAAGTCAACGCTTTCAACACTCAGTGCCCCGATACCTTCCTCGTGCTTGTTGGATACTCGCAGGGCGGTCAGATCATGGATGATGCGTACTGCGGTGGCGGCGACACCAACGAGGGTCTCTCGAACACCGCGATCCCGATTTCGGCTGCTGCTCAGAAGAAGATCGCCGCTGCTATCTTCATGGGTGACCCGCGCCATATCCCCGGCTTGAGCTACAACGTCGGCACCTGCCAGGCATCTGGCGTACGTTTCTATACTCTCTACACCATACTCACCTTCACTGACGCCATGCGCGCTCACAGTTCGCCCCCCGTCCCGCCGGCTTCCAATGCCCCTACGCATCCAACATTCAGTCCTACTGCGACGCCGCCGACCCATACTGCTGCAACGGCAACGACGCCAACACGCACCAAGGCTACGCGACCGAGTACGGTTCGGTCGCGCTCACGTTCGTCAAGAACAAGCTGAACGCTGCTATCGGTGGTGGTTCGACTGGTGCCTCGACGACTGCCCCCGCGACCACGCCCACTTCGCCCGCTGGTGGCTCTCCCTCCAGCGGCCAGGCTGCGCACTATGCTCAATGCGGAGGTATCGGCTTCACTGGCCCGACGTCGTGGTAAGTTTCTTTCGCTCACTTGTGCCCTCCTTTCGCCCTTGCTTCAGTTTCTTTGCTGATAGAAGCTCTACAGTGCCGCGCCCTACACTTGCATTGTCTCCAACGGTAAGCTCTCGTTTACTCTGACACACATACGTTTTACTGACACGACCATTAGCCTACTACTCTCAGTGCTTGTAAGCGGCATACTCGCGCATGCAGACTACTGTCAGTGCCTGTGAAAATGGCTGGGCCCTTGCGACTCTCTTTCTTTGGTGGGCTTTCGGAGGCGTCTTGTGGTAGTGACCTTGAGAGGTTTGACTGGGCTATGGGCTATCAAAATGTTCCGCTTATGGTCAATTATACACGGGATCCCGCTTCAATTCTACTCAGAACAGCACGTCGATGACCGAAATGCCCGATGAAAGTAGCATCGTAGCGAGTTGAATCGATAAGATACGCATGGGTTTGAGAACGAGACTGTCCAGAGTGAGCGGAAGTACGGCGGGTTGTTGGGTGGAGATGATGGCAGAGGAGACAGTGAGGGCTACATAGCTTGAGCGGAACTTCCGAACGAAAACAAGATGCAGTGCGACGGTTAGATGCGAGGATAAAACAATGATCCAGTAATGTAGATGAGTGGGGTTTGATCGAAGCAGGAATGACGTTCAGGCAAAGTATGCGAGGGCAAGCGACATGACCGTCGCAGAGATAAGGTTGACCTGGTTATCGTATCAGACTCTACTTCTGCGATAGGAGTACCAGGGCAGGGGCACACCTGGTTATTGGTCAGGACGTCGATTCCGCTGACAACCTTGATCTCTTCGTCTTCGCCCGCAGGTGTTCCGGGGCGGCTTCCGTGTCCTTCCAACATAACCTACGCATTCGTGTCAGCCATGATCGACAGGGGTTACGTGGTCGGATGGAGAGAATGTCGCAGTGGCTGAACGTACCTTCTTGCGCGTTAGGCTGTACGCCGTCTCCTGTAGCGTCGCGCCAAGAAGCGAGTCGAGCATGCTCCCCGCGAGGCCGGCGAACGCTCCCCAAAGCGCAAGCTCGTTGAACCACCTGATCATCAATCAACACGTCAGCCAGCGCCCATCGCAGAAGTAGACCCGCGCTTACTGTCCCGGCTCACCGCGGCAGGCCGCGTTCTCGATGATCAAGGTGAACCACATCGTCACACCCATAGATAGGCCTCCAGCAAACGATGCAAGGGTACCTACAAACGCCAAGAGTTAGTCTAGATTAGGCATGATGCTGACTGCGTGGGGCGAGCGATTGAAACCCCAGAGAATCGACTGTATGTCGATCATGAACGGAGCGCCCGATGGGGTTGTAACCCGAATCGACGAGCATCGCTGATAAACGCGTCATACATACCAAAAAGCGATAGTCCACCGTTGGTGCCGGGTGGTACAGGGCGGAGGGTAGTAAGCAGAATGGGCGGTTGCGGCGACAAGATGCCAAGTTCACTTGCGAGCGTATCCCCCAGACAACAAGCGAAGTGTCTTCATCACACACATGCGCGCATGAGTTCATAATCTTAGATCATTGTATAACAGCATAGCGTACCCGAGCACAATGAATAGCAAGGTACGACTCCATCCACCACTAACACCCGCATCCAACGGGCACCATTCGCCATGGTACGCCTTGCCCGGCACATCTAGCGCAGCACTTGCGACTTTTGCTCCAGGGAAGCCAGGTGCATGTAGTGCGCCCCAGAGTAAACTCGCCACGAGTGCACTAGCGCTATTGCTGAACACCTGCGCTGCTGTCCTATATCCCGCACCAGCCCCATCATGTCCATCTTCTAGTGATGCTTTTGTTGCCTTTCCGCGTTTCGTGGCCGATGATCCGAGAAGGTAGAACACGATAAGCGCAATGCCTGGTGTTCGTAGTGGTAAAGAGAGCATGCTGATGCCGGTCAAGAACGCGGCGGCTGCGCCTGAAGGTGACAGCGAACGTTTTCGTAGGCCATTTACTGACAGTGCCGTGGCAAAGAGGAACGGTATAAGTGGGAAGTCATAGGCTAGCATTCTAGATATACGCCACCCAGGCCCCGGTGTGCGATGTGCGAGGAGGCAATGAAAGTTGAGACGAGGGTGCAGGCGCGAATGATAGCTCTATATGACCGCTGGCGCGTGATTCTTTGACTCAGATCAATGTTGTTGTCGGTCAAGTCGTGGTGCCTGGTTCCCTTTTGGGGAGCGGGAAGCTTTTGCCTTTGTCGACCTACAGCTACAGGGCCTCCGAATATGCCGAATTCAATTAGGATAGGTGTGGTATATCGACAACAACATCGATGACGATGATGAGCACAACTCGGTTCTCGTACATCGCCGATACAGTATATTCTCAGGCCTGGTACAATGAGTCTAAGAACGTATTGACGAGAGTGCCAACCATGCGAGGGCCAATGGCACTGCTGGACCCCAGACCTGCGAACATCAATCAGTATCAATCGACGCTTGTGTTGAGGAAGATACTCGTACCGTAAAGCGCGACCATGTTTCCTTGCTTGCCTCCCGCGGCGGACGCGTCACTAACCTCACGTACCGCGTCCTTGAGATCGGCTAAGAATGTCTCCTTGACGCCTACGGTCAAACGCTACCAAACGAAATTAGTCGGCCGTGCGCTCAAGCTTGGATTGGACGTACTGTGACAGCGATGTGCAGCGCCGCAGGGTTCTGCAGCGCATTCAGATGCCAACCCTTCCTGCTCATGGCATCCCCAACGGCAAGGATAGAGAGGCGGTCTGGATGCAGACTGGTGAACGCAACGACGGGACCGGGTGGCGAGCCGAGTACGCGCAATTCTGGGAAGGCGTTCGAAGCGATAGCAGCCTGTATGGACTGGCGGGTTCCCACTATTGAGCGGCAAGACTCGATGTAACCCCTACAAACAAAATGAGTGACGGAATGGAAGATAACCGAGAGTAGCGACATACGCCTCGCCCATGTAGGTCATCGCAGCCCATGTACCTGCGATCAACGAGCCCGGCCTACAGTGAAACCATTCAGTGATCCGCCATGTTGCTCAGACGCGGAGAGCACATACCGTGAGCCTGCCATACCCGGGCTGGCGTAGACGCCGCCCGCCCAATGCGGGTTCACGTAGTATTGGTGTCTACGCAGCTCCTTATCGCGATACATGACCACACTGCTGCCTTTCGGTGCGAAGCCGTACTTGTGAGTATCGCAGGAGATACTGGTCACACCGGGAAGACGGAAGTCGAAGAGCTTGGACGGGAAGCCCGCCTTCTCGAGGAACGGCATGATGAATGAGCCGAGGCAGCAGTCGACATGTAAACCGATCTTGTACTTCACAGCCAGATCGGAAAGCGCTTCGATATCGTCTTGGCAGCCGTCAGGGAAGTTGATAGCTGAGCCGACGAGCATGATCGTATTCGGATTGCTGTATAGACATGAACGGTGAGTATACTCCACAAACGTATAATCAGAGCATACACTCACATAGCGCGTTTCACTCGCCTGAGGTCTACTTGACGGGTGATGGGGTCAACCGGTATCGAGTGTAACTTAATCCCAAAGTAGGCAGCCCCTTTGTCGAATGCGGCATGCGCGCTAGCGGGTACAACCATCTCGGGTCTCGTTATGCCTTTGGTGGCGCGCGCCCAATCGCGATGCGTCTTGACGGCCATCAAGATGCTCTCCGTGCCACCGGATGTAGTCGCACCAGCGCCACTCGGGTTGTTGTACATGTTCAAGCACATGCTCACGATCTCAGCCTCCATCGTGCGCACGGCCGGGAACGCATCGGGGTGCAGCGGATTGCTCACGCAGTAGCGCTGGAATGCGGCGACGATGACCTTCTCCATATCCGGCCCGCCGTGATAAACTGCGCCAGAAAGCTTCCCGAGCTTATAATCGGTATGCTGAGGGGCGACAGCCTCCATAATGTCCATCTGACCCATAATCCACTCGAGTGGCTGGCCCTGTGTCGGCAGTGAGAGGTGCCGCACGACGCCTGCACCAGACGGTACCAAGCTCTTCTCCACGTCCGCTTTGGCAACGGCCATCTCTGCCTCCACTTTAGGCGCAACCCACGGGCTGGCGACAATTAAAGCCAGTACTCGTTCCGCGGCCCATGCGTACGCGTCCTGAAGCACATTCACAGGTCCGCGCGCTCGCACATGTCGATATGCAAGGAGAGTGCGAGTAAGAGCAAGATATAACAGTAGGGCGCTCTGTGCGTTCGAGAAAGTGACGTTTTCCCAAGTTAGGTTCTGTCGGAGTAACTCGGCTGCTTCTACAAGGTGCGGGAGCGCGACCGTGGAGAGTGCGGTCAACGACTGCGAGCGGGACGACATCCCAGGCGTTCGCTGCTTGGGTTTCCCGAAGACAGAGTAGTAGGATGTGGTCGGGAGCAAGTGTCGTGTTACGCGTATCCATTGCACATGAATCTTGGAATTCCGACCGTTGACGCGCCGGCGGCGCGTCAATAGAGAGCGCGAATTGTGTAAGCATATGGGTCCACGATGATCCGTCGAGCAAAACCAAAGTCGTGGCTCAAAGAGCTATCTGTATAACGCCCAGAGTGGTCCCAGTCTCGAGAGTATACGCTTTCGGTCGTCGTCAGAAGGACGTGGGCGAGGTCATCGTCATAGTCAAGACGCAGTCGGCCATTTCCGTATCAGCGCCACTCCCAATGTCACCTGCCGCTTTCGTTGACTTCCCACCACCACCATGCTTCCACACTATGCTAGCGGCACCTGAGCGCCTGTACACCTCACCTCTCGCATTGGCTGTTGTAACCGCCTATGTGCTCAGCAGCCGCAAGATCCATTCTCCCGCAGTGGGATACTGAGCATACCAGCTACGTGAGCTACCGAAGAAGTGCAAAATTGCCGCCGGGACCTAGGCCGTACGGCTTCTTCATTGTCGCTCCTGCTGTGCCTCTTCCGCTTTCTAGATTGTCCCAGTATACCTGGGTGAGAACTGGGGGATGTGCTTTCCAGATAGGTTAAGCCGAGACAATGCTTTGGGTTCGACGTTTCCTTCGGTGCTGGCGTGGAGAGCTCGCATGTCGCGTCACACTCAGCCCCTGCATTGAGGGAAATGTCATATATTGTCAGGGATAGGCTACACCGAAAGTTTGTGATCGTAAAATGGGCCCGCGGGATGGTCGAAGTGTGCGAGGAATGAATATACTCCCCGATGTGCGAGCGGCGAGATCCTCATGTGAAGACACAGATGTCCTTGATCAGGCAACTTCAACCCGCTCATCCAACAGATGGGCTCGTTCTTTCACGGCATCAGATGTCCGCGAACTCTACTCCGGCACTCATTCAGCTTCCGAAGTGAGCATCTGTTGGCAGTATATCGACCACTACGCCAGGCGATCTCAAACGTCACTGGTCGACTTTTATGTAACACAATGCAGGAGCGACACTCAGCCACGTACCATTACGACTACGAAGGCCTACAAAGGCACAACTCAGTTGAGACGCCAAGGGGCTACGCAGTCTACGCAGGCGCACCGACGCTATGGAGCAACTTCGAATCTTTTCTCTGCAGCAGCTCTCCGTGAGACCATGATCATCCTCTACAGAAGTCCTTCGTTCTGAGCGTATCCGATGCTCACACTGGGGCCCGCCAGTCGTCCTTTAAGTGAGACGACTCGCTGGTCCGACTTGAATGTGCCGCCGCCATGGAGAACCAGACGCCGACATATCCCCTCGTCCCGACAGCAAACTTCATCGCTTGCTTTCTGACATTGTCCGTCTTGCTGACGAGCCCATTGCGACACGCATTCAACAGAGGCGTCTGTCTCCTCTCGGCCTGGGTATCAATGATGTCCCTGGTCACCGGCATCCAAGCTGTAGTCTGGAGGAAAAGCTCCGACACGACCCTGATACCCGGCTTTTGCGATATATGTTCGTCACTTCTCATCGCTTTCCAGATTCACTTCTAATACATTCATCGCTAGCGATTCGTCTTCAGATTGGCTCTATCTCAGCCGAGACGGCCTGCACGCTCATCATCACCCGTTACTTATTTCGAGTTGTGCAACACCCACTACGACCGATCGATGAGTACGAGGTGAGATCAGAACGCACTGCCATTAGATGTCTTGACGCTCACTAGCATCACGGCAGCGTCGACGACGAATGCTTCTCAACTACGCCCTTGTGATTGGGCTCCCACTCTTGACGAATGTGCTTTGTAAGTGCTTTACGGCAAGTATTCCTTCTGATACTTACATACCATGCTCTCCACAGACTACGTAGTCCAAAACTCGCGCTTTCAGGTTGTCGAAGAGTTTGGATGTCTCCCGACGATCGAGCCCTCGGGCCTGGCCATCCTCATACTGAACGGCATACCGACCATTTTTGTCCTCATCTCAGCAACCTACATGAGTAAGCGAGGTAGCATTCCCATTTCCTGTTCCTCCGCTCACCAGAAGTCCAGCCCGGACGATGCTCATCTTATGCCAGCACAAACGCAACTTGCAACGACTCTTTGGTAACCAAAGTATCATCTCACATAGCGTCTACCTACGCATCCTCTCCTTCGGCTTTATCCTCTTATTGTTCTGCACCGTGGCTGTCGTAAACTTCTTCCCGCTCCCCGACAAGTTCTATCCCGGCTGGTCAGCGGTGCACAAGGACTGGGATGCCGTGTCCGTCAGTGCTGAGGAGTGGCGCACGGAGGGCACCTTTGTGTTCTTCACCATCGTCTGGTACGGGTGGTACAACGTCTTCCTTGCGGTGGTCATCTTCGGCGTCTTCGGTCTCACGCGTGACGCACGGGCTGCGTATATGCGCGTATTTGACGCTCTCCGAACGCGCTCGCTGCGTCGGAGCAGGCCCCAGTCGGAGCTTTCGACACTGCCGTTGGCGTACGAGAACAGGTTCTCGACACTCTCGACACTTCCTGGCCTCGGGTGCGTGTCCCATCCGGCTTCTTTCTCTCACATAGAACTTGCTCACGAGCCGAATCTCCGCAGAGACATATCGTCTTTGAACTCTACTTTAATGGGACCCCTGTCCATTGACGGCTTGGCTGCGCACAAAGAGTCTATCGCGATCGACATCTCGATCGCAGTTGAGCGGCATATAAACGAGAATATGGAGAGTCCAATCGAGTGTCATGTTGAACATGTATAGAAGGATCGCAATGTAGCTGTAGACGTCTGCTCCGCCAAACAATCGTCACGAATGATTATCCCCGAGCTGTTATCTCATCGAGGTGTTTGATCCGTAAGAACTATGAGCACAGTCCGCGTCGTGGATTGGTACTGGTAAGTCTACGATTGCCAGAACCTGAGAATGTCTTGGCGAGTCGATGAGGGATTATGAGATTGATAGCTTCCGCATATACTTACATCCGGCACAGTAGGAACACTCCTCGACTCCTGTGCATCCGAAGTCGGTTCAGTGCGCAGGAGTGATTGGGAGGACAATACAGGGCGTGGGCAGGTCTCGAGGCCACACCTAGCACGAGGTGCGAAGACACGCGGTGGACTGCGATGCTGTTTGGCATTAGCCGGATACCATATCGGTCGTCGGCGGGACCGGTGAGCTACTCGAAAGGGCAGATCGTCAGATAACGGAGAGTGCCCTTCTATCTAAGAAACCATTGCACAGTGGCACCCTTGAATCCATGACGCGAACAAACCGCAATCTTGGAGGCCAATCTAAAGTCTGAGGCTGAGTGTCCCCGCCATCCGGATTCAATAACACGCGAAGCGCAACGTTGACAGGCACATAAATGCCGGACCGATGTCAAGAAGCTACGAAGTACTATACCGTATGAACGTCAAAGGGACAAGGAAGGAAGGAAGGGTCCAGCACGGGCTGCGCAGCACCGTGACTCAAGTTAGTGCGCGAAGAAAGCATCGAATGCAAAGCGGAGACTCCTCGTACATGCCGAAGAGCATGCATGTCGCAAAATGAGATGAACCGCTGGTAAGGAGGAAGGATGCGGGGAAATAGAATACTCCGACAGAGGATGGTGTATGATTTAGACAGGGTCAGACTGATAAGCAGGCAGAAGCTTAGGTTCGTGCAAGAGTGATCTCGACGGCTGCATGTATCGGGGGAGCCCTTCTACATGGATGGAATGTCAGCGATAGTGGGTTTCGGTTTCCGTATGTTGCATCGCAATACTGGGCGTATAGGGTGAGCTCACAGACTTTTCGGCCCAACCGAATGTGGCCAGATGCACTGAGGCTTCCTTCGGAATGCGTCCTCTGCGTTGGAGATGCGTAGACGCCGTTCCCAAGGAAGATCGACATCGCAGTACGTGAAGCTCCCAAGGTGATCGACGTCGAAGCAGTTAGCCCTCCCAGGAAGATTTGCGAGGACGCACATGACCAGCACTTGACCTGAGGACATAGAAGTCCAACGGGAGATGAAAAAGATCACAGCGCACCAGAGCACGAGTGCACATGGACATGGGATCAGGATCTACTTATCCTTCCTTGGTTTGTTTGAAAGAGTTGTCACGTTTTCATGGAAGTCGAAGTCAAAGATTTGCGTAGGCAATCCGATCCGCCATAGCCTTCGAAGGAATTGGGATGGTGAGCGTAGAGGATAGATGAAGGCGTTACATAGACATAGTCGGATCCAGTATAAGGGCGCGTGGAGGTCTTGGTGAGAGAAAGACTCGACTCCTGCGCCGTGACCAACCACATCCGAACCGACAGACGCGGGCCGGGCATACGCCAACAACAACACAGTATTGACTTTGAGCCTCGGGGACACAGGATGCGCTCAGACTGCTATAGTGCCGATGCTCGACGCACGAGCTTCTCGAATTCCTCGGTCATGCATCTTGCGTGGGCGATGCCACGACGGTGAGAGGCAAGGCGGGTTGCTGGCTCGGTATGTAAATATTCGTGGCATCCGGATATTCGGGCCGCTCATTCCGCAACGCGCGATTAGGTGCGACGCGACTCAGACCTCGACCATCAGGATTCCTCTGTCTATCTATGCAGCCAACGCCAACGCCACATGATCATCAACAAATATATGACCGCCATTGGTCATCCTACCCATATGTATCTTGCCAGAGGTGCGAAGTGTGAGGTGCATACGACAGTGGACTTCGCGACGTACAAGCCAGTACCACTATGTCACGCCGGCGCTTGTACCCGTACATCGTACTACAGCCTTGCCCTCGACAGTACTGAAGTGCAAGTGAGCTGCCGATTCTCTTTAATCTGTCAGAAGACATACAATGCGGAGAAAGCGTCATCCCGTGTCTGCCTTCTCATGCTAAACGCATTAGCGATCCACGTCATACCCGACTTCCCATATCATATCAGGCGGTCGAGCGCGCAGTGCTCTTGACCACACTTGTACTCACGTCCTAAACGTTGACCGGTGGCCCACATATGTCTACTGACTATCAAGAGATCAAGGGGACCTATTCTCCAATACCCCTCGCGGGTAAACTCGCCCTCATAACCGGCGCCACGTACGTTCTTCGCTCTTACCTTTGTGCAACGCACTCATGCTCTGCAGAGGTGGTATCGGGAAAGCGACAGCCCAGCTTCTTGCAGCTCGTGGCGTTCACCTGGCGCTACACTTTCGATCGTCCGTTTCCGCTGCTCAGGAGCTTGCCGCCTCCCTCACCAAAGCGCACGGGGTTCGCGCTCGAGTGTACCAATGCGATCTGGGAGACTTCGATGCGGTGAGACCATTTCTGGACGCCCGACTGCAGAAGTTGCTGATTGTCGGTCGAGGTTCGCACGATGCATGCAACTATAGTTCGAGAAATGGGCGAGATCGAGATTCTTTACAACAACGCGGCGAACGAAGGGACGATTATGGGCATCCAGGGGCGCATCGAGGATGTTAGTTTGGAGGAGATGGAGAGTTGCTGGCGCGTAAACACAGGAGCTTCGTTCCTTGTACGTCTCGTCTCATCATCTACAACCACACTCTCCGCACCTTGCAGCCATCACGCCTTCTTCGTCTTGCTTCCCCCGAGCCCTGCCTCAGCTGTCTCAACCTCTTTACATGCCGCGATATAATGCTAATACTCGCGTTCTAGCTTGCACAACTTACAGTCCCCGCTATGGCGCGCGCTGGGTTCGGACGAGTCGTCTTCTGTACCTCAGTCGCTGCGGCCACAGGCGGAGTCGTTGGCCCTCACTACGCTGGATCAAAGAGCGCATTGCATGGCATCATGCACTGGATCGCCAAGAACTACGCGCGAGATGGCATAGTAAGTTTATGCTCTTCATCGCAGTCTCAGGAAAACTGACGGGTCCTTCTTGCACCTACAAGACATGTAACGCTGTGTCACCAGCCCTCATCACCAACACGAAGATGTTCGCGAATGCGACAGACGAGCATCGCAAGCTCATTCCTCTACAGCGATTCGGACAACCCGAGGAAGTAGCGCAGGTTGTCGAGCTCCTGCTGACGAACGCTTACATGACAAACAAGGTCTGTCCTCCTCGACCGCTCTCCAACTTCAAATATTCATGTTATCGACAGATCATAGCTGTCGACGGAGGTATGCAGCCCAGCGCATATGCCTGAGCGGAATCCCCAGTGTCAGTAAAGACGTCTGCAACTTACCAATCATGTCTTCCGACAAAGAAGATCTTCAAACGCGGTTGGGTTCATTGAACGGCCACAATCACGTCTATCACGTTTCAAGTCGTTCAAATGCTGCCGCTCATGCTGTCCCTTCGCTTGTAACTGATCTAAGCGCCTATCTCTACCAATCGATACAACAGTTGATGACGGGAACAGCTGCATTGCTGTAGATCCGATGACGATGCGGAAACTCAGTCCGTGCTCATTGTGCCCTGGGACATCGTATGAAGGCCCATACGAAGACTTCTTCAATCTTTGTATGAGGGCGTCGAGGACACGGCTTCAACTTGCAACCCGGATTGCGCAACATGGATCGAGCTGCTGGTCAGTATTGAAGTGGCTGTATACGGTGCAGATCCCCGCGTCCATCGGCTGTGCACAAAGATGACTGGACACTGAGGACATGTCTGTTTTAACCTGATTGGTCGCTCACACCGCATGCTCGTCCGCATCAGAACGACATGCGATTCGCTGGAAGCCGGCCAATAATGACCACTGTTGGCTGCGGCTGTGCCTCCGCTGGCAACGGCCACTAGTATCGCAGCACCGAGCGCTCAGCAACAGTATATGTACTGGCTACTTGACCATCGCCACGTACAGTCCACACGATACCCCCCAACTTCGTGATTCCCAGCTTCGTACGCGCTTGAGGCGTTAGATCTTTCGATTTCGGACCCCCCGGCGGGCCATTTTTCGTTCATATTTATCCATATTTGATGGGTGCGTGTATTGAGTTCCCCGCCGGGTTTGATCTTCGAGCGCTGACACGACCCAAACAAGCAGATCCACCAACTACAGCGGGCTCCGGACATAGCGTTCTCCCGGTTCCACCAACGGATCCCACGTTGGGAAACACATTCATTGATCCACAGGACAAGTTTTGGAGCTTATATCGTGAGGCATCACCCTTGCCGCTCTGTCGATTATACTCATACATGATAACGCCAGTCTCGGATGCGGAGAAGTACGATCAGTACCGTATGGAGAGCTGGAAAGGTGATACAGATGGCATTCTTATCTTTGTCGGTGATTCCCACTGCTCATCTCTTGCTATCTTGCTCATGATCAAGTAGACTGGCTTGTTTGCTGCGACCGTCGCCACCTTCGTGGTCGCAAGCTACGACTTGCTTTCTCCTGACTCTGACGATGAAACCGTTGCCCTGCTCAAACAGCTGGTTGCGTTCTCGAATGACACCCAGCCACGACCTGTCAACATTGATAAAGACTTTGCACCGTCAGCATCCGCTATCTGGATCAACAGTCTCTGGTTCGGGAGTCTCTTCGTCGCTCTCTCTTGTGCGCTAGCTGCAACACTCGTTCAACAATGGATCCGTCGCTACAGTCACGATGTCCAACGTCGAGGGCCTCCCCGGATACGGGGTCCGATCCACGTTTACCTATCCATGGGAGTGCGTCGCTTTGGGATGGACCACGCTGTTGCATCCATCGTCTCACTCCTTCATCTTGCCGTCTGGCTGTTCTTCTCCGGTCTTGTGATCTACATGTCAGCGGCAAACAACATCATGGCTTACGTTGTCGTAGGCGGTATGGGCCTTGGTGCTCTCATCTACGCCTTTCTCAGCATCCTGCCGCTGATATGCCCGGATTCGCCGTATACGACACCGTTCACGCCTTTTCTCCGCTTCGCCCTTGCAATAGGATGCACCGTTGTGTCTGCGATCTACGCCATCGCCGCTGCGAGCGTCGCCTTCATCTACTCCGTTATAGACTGGGACGATCTCAGTGACAGGAGCAAGGGATTGAACGCACGTGCTTCGCGCATCATGCACTGGACCATACGACTATACCACACAAGATTGAGCGTAGCTTGCGATATCGCCCAAGAAGATTGCTTCACGCGAGAGGTCTATGCTTTCAAGCACACGTTGAAGAACGTTGATGAGGTGCATGAGCTTGAAGCGCTCTACGACGCTCTCGTTCCCATCGTACATCCGACGGAACCATCGCGCCTTCCACCTGCCGCCAGAGTTGATATTGTATGCTTCCTCCTTCGTGATCTTCGCATCATGGACGGCGTATACAAGCTTCTCCGCGCACGGCCAAGTACCAGCCACCCTCTTCCCCAGGCTGTTCGTAATCGCCGGTTGATCATCGCTTTGACATTCGTGCGTGCACTATTCAAAGTCCTTCCGCACGCAACACACCGCCCAGACCTCGTTACCGTCCTCCAGGATGCCACTGTGCCACTTTATCACACTTGGACGGAGATCGCGAGGAATGAGAAGAGGCCCGACACAGCCTTCCTTGCTCGGTGCTTCCTTGCTGCCATCCGCGCGGACGTATACACCTTCTGTCTCGAAGCTGCGAAGTCTCGCAGCGAGACCGTTGTTGCGTGCAGGGCTCTTGCACTGCGCCTCGCACAGCTTGACCCTCAGTCGTGGGGCACGGGTATCGAGGCCGGCGGGGCTGCTAGTTACGAGGATCAGGGTATCTGCTCCGTTATGATCAGAAACTACTATGCGTTCATCAGCGATATCCTGGAACTGTGCGGACGTGGACAGATGGTCATTCTTCACTCCCAAGCTGTAGTGTGGCTGCCGATGCTACTCAGCGTGCACCACAAAGCTATGAGCCAACTGCATTGCTTTGATGAGCCGAGCGCTCTGGACCGTCTGCGCCCTATCCTCGATGCTGTGGCGCTCGGAAGAAGAGATAGTCAAGGAGAACTTGTACCCTCGAGAGATGAGATCGGGCCCACGACGCATACTCTTCCCGTGGAAGACAGGTACTACCACGTCTTCGCGCGGTATCCTGAGTTCTATGTGGCCCTGCGGCAGCTATCGAGCGTAATCAATGGACATTCTCCGATCCGTAGAAGTATGCTTCCTAGTGTACCGATGACTGGGATCGGTTTCATGTCACCAGGATTCTTATAGGACAATGCACAATCATTATCATCTCTCGTTTTGGCGCATAGCCTATGCTTGATCGTATCCGCGCACCACCGTGCCGATGCCTCCCAACTTCTCCGCAAGATCGGCCACCGCCTTCGCAATCGCGACATCCTGTCCGCCGACTCCGACAGACTTGACAAGCGTGACCTCGCCACTCTGCAGAACCTCCTTCGCAAGTGCCCCGTCTGAGATCACCTCATCTCCCTTCACACCCTGCACAAGCTCACCGAGCTCAACCGCCGTCGCGAAGTCGACTCCAGCAGCGATGAGCTCGCCAGCTTCCGTGGCACAGGCTTTGCGCGAGTCGAGCACGATCCTCCCAGCGCGTTTGACAAGGTCTGTATCGATCTCGTGCATGTCTGTCCTCCATGAACCGACGAGGATAAGATGCGCGCCAGATGGTACGGCGGAGGAAGGGAACAGTGGGGTCGTCGACGGTGTTGCTGTCAAAATCACCGATGCGACACCGAGCGCACTGTGCAAAGCCTTCTCGTCAGACGAAAGAACGATCTCCACTGGGCGCGATGTCGATGAATGCAGGTACGCCGCCAGATCTTCCGTGCGCTGGTTGCTACATCGTGCGACAATCGCGACATGTTCGATAGTCGGATACACAGCGCATAGTAGATCCACGTGCGCTCGTACTTGTGCGCCGGCTCCGAACGTGACGATGCGTTTGAACGTGGACCTTTCCGGTTTGTGTAAGATCGTGGTTGCAAGTACGGTGCCGGCCGCAGTCCGCACGGCCGTAAGAGCTCGTGCATTCAATACCGCGCGCACCGCGCCGGTGTCCTCGTCCAGAACGAAGGTACTTGCAGGTAAGCCGCGCGTATCGCCTGGAGCACTTGGTACGGAGACGAGCTTCAGAGAAGCCCCAACACCTGGTACTCGGGCGGGCATGACCAAGGTCTTGTGTGACGGGAGAGGTAACGTTGTGCGATGAGGTTGTTGGACGGGATCTTCAGCTGAGGCATGGGCAAGAGCGTAGAATAGTCTCGCAGATTGAGCTAGCAGTGCAGGTGCAGGGAAGGAAGCGAGTAGTTTGGAAACATCAGCTGCACTGAGAACAAGCAGGTCGGGATGTGACATTGTAGCAGAGATAGTTTGGGAGTGGGTAGCGGCCACGGCCCCGAGCTTCAAGGTTCAGATTAGGCGGGTGCTGTCGGCGAAGTCTAGATATCAATGATCGTACAACGGTACCGGTAAGATCGTATGAGGTTGTACGCTTTTGATATCTAGACTGAGTATGAGATACATCTCTAACGCATCCGCTGCATGGTATAAGTAGTTAGACTCACCAGGTAGCAATGGAGAGAAGGTAGAGATCGCGGTTTGCGGCCAAGCTGTACGCTTGATAGGGCCACTTCGGCTAATCGGCTTAGTGGACGGATCAACGGAATTATGATTGTTCCTACGGCGGTTCTTCCTCAGATGCCCCTAACACCCGAAGTCTTCAGTACCACCACCACGATACTTAGAGCGGCCTCATGTTTACCTCGTTGCACCATGTACCTGCAGTCATCTAACGCCGGTCATCAAACTCTGAGGCAGGCGTACGCCGTGGCTCTTTCGCTGCTATGAGCGTCTTGGAGCTTGATTGGATCTACGCAATCATCCTGAAAGAAGCCTCGTTTGTCGAGTCCAGACCAGTTTGCCATGGAGACAACACGGAGACGTAACAAATGTGTATGTATTGGATCTGTTCATTGCCAACTCTAGCTCCGGAGTTGTCTGCGTTGCTACCCGCTCGCCGGCCGGGCTTTTTGTCGTTTCCCAGCAGGAGCGAGCGTGGAGGCTTTAACGAGGACCCTGAGCATGTTGAACTCTTCTTCCTTTGTGCTTCCCTCCCCCCACGACGATGAATTTTCCCGCTTCCCCCTCTGGGCCTCATCATAACGAGCACGCCGTGTACGGCGAAGACTCGCGCGGTCGACGCGACTCAAATGCCTTGAGAGCTTCCGTTCTAGATGTCGCTATGCAACTGGGCATCGGTTCCAGTCGCACGCTGCAGAATTGGATATTTGATGCTGTAGATGAAGAGGACGAAGGCGATCCTGATGATGAGGATGTACGTATTGCTCGATCATGCTCGTCTATCGAGAGACTCACAACGCTTTAGCTCGTTCTATCCGACCAACGTCCCCAACTTGGACGTTTCAAATCCATATACAGAGAGGAGTTCGATGCGGCGACACTGTCATCTGGCGTCCTCGATGCGATCACCAAGCACCCGGGTGGCGTTCGTATGCCCCCGCCTCCAATCCCCGACTCCCCGCCCAAGACCCAGACAAAGCTACGCAATAGGCTTCGTAAAGGCCGCAAGAGCGACGAGACGGACCCAGATATCGGCTACATTTCTGAAGGTGGAGCGGCCGCGAAGCGCAAGGCCCACAAAGCCAAGCGCGCCGCCATGCGGCCGAGCGAAGAGCAAACGGATGACGAAGGATATCTCTCTGAAGCGACGAAGAAGAAGCGCCCGTTCTTCCGGAATATGCTCGGAGGCAAGCCCAAGGAGATGCCGCCCATCTCTACACCGCAACCGCTCGTCGCACGTCAGCCGCCAGCGCCCGCGTCTCGCAGCCGCTCCCCGTTACCACCGACTGCGGCACCCACCCGCTCCAGCACTGCACCATCCTCTCAGCCGTCGCGGAGTTACTCTCCACTCCCACCGCCGCCGCGTATGTCCGACTCGCGCGCATCATCACCGTCGCGCTCGCCGTTGTGGCTCGAGCGCAGCTTGACACCTACCTCCGCAACTAGCCAGTCGTTCACGCC
>UWZB01000534.1:227752-243428 GCA_900536885.1 Peniophora sp. CBMAI 1063
CGCACTCCACTCCTCCGCGTTCGCCTTTACCACCCGGGCGTTCACCTCTATGGCTGGAGCGCACTGCGAGCTCGAGTTCCCTATCCGGAACTTCGACGCCAGAACCGCGAACACCCTCGATGAACTCAAACACCGTCTCGCCTCCGCAGAACAAAGCACGATTCTCATAGTCCTCTCCACTTAGCTATCTTGATTTACCTCTGGGCCGTACCCATCGCACACTCCCTCGACTTGCACCATGTCCCCTTGTTTGTTCATACCCTGTGAACTGTCCGTCCTTTGTGTCTGCCATCCCTGTTTCTTGATAGATGTGACTTGCCTATCGTACGCCTGATATCCTGTCTCTAACGAATATGTGTATTGTAGCACTGTACATGTATAATCTTGCACCGATAACCCATCTCATGACGACAAGGTTTACAGTACGTGAGTGGTATACGCACAGTTCCCGATCTTACTCCTCGGAATCCTCGCATCACTCAACGTTCAATAGTCCAGCCAGGTACACTTATCGGCTATCACCGACGGACCACACAGACCACCTCTCCGTCCCGGCCTTATGACCCCGGCCCTGCCTCTATCTCGAACTTATCTCTCACCGCCATGTCCTCCTACAAGGCTCAATTCGACGCGAACGGCTTCGTGATCATTCCCTCCCTCATCTCTCCCGATCTGTTCGACGATCTCGTACACGCGTGCGATGCGGTTGTGGCGCAGACGCGTGAGGGAAAGTGGCCGCATCGGCGCGTCGTGGGCAAGCAGTTCCCGCCGTACGATAGCGAGAACCCGGACTCTTGGGGCGTGCAGCACGTCATGCATCCTGATCTCGGACAGAAGGCTTTCGCACAGTACTATACGTCGAAGGCCATGCGCGATGCTGCGAAAGAGCTGCTTCAGTGCGAGGACGACAACTTGCAGATGGGTAAGATTCCCCCTACATCGCTCACGACGTCGAGCGGCCACCTTGTGCTGCAGTCTGCTTCTGCGGAATGCGCCCCGTGTCTTACACTATCTGCTCCTCTCTCTCGGTGACTGCCTGTCGATCTGTCTAACGACTTCTCTGATCAGAGCTCTTCAACCTCTTGATCAACCCTACGTCTCACGAGTTCGCCCTTTGCTGGCATCGGGACGACGTAAAGGCGGGTGCTTCTGAACAAGAAGAGCTCGACGCCCTGGCCATCTGGCACCGCGGGGTACGTTCTCGCTTCTCACAGAACCATGCGTGCAGATGCTGAATCTCAATTACATCGACAGGTTCAATGGAACACGTGAGACGGCTCATCTGCCTCTTTACTAATGGATGCTTACTGCGTACCGTCTAGAGCACTCTATACGGACACCTCGCTGTTCGTAGTACCTGGCACGCACAAGGTTCCTCGTACTCCCGCTCAGCGCGAGCAGTCATGCACAACTGAACCGCCCGAGGACCCAATGACTATGCCCGGCGCAATCCAAGTTACTCTTCACCGTAAGCGCAATGGGAGCCTGCACGATGTCGACAGTCACTGACGTTCGATAGCCGGCGACACCGTCTTCTACAACAACAACATCCTACACTGCGGAGCGTACAACCCAAGCCGCAAACGCGCCACCCTGCACGCGTCGATGGGTGACACTCGTGGCGGCTCCGCTCGTGCTCGCAACGTACTTCAGCATGGACTGGAGTGGATGCAGAGCGACGAGTTCAAAGCGACACTGGATGACAAGGGCAAGGAAATGCTTGATCGGCTGATCAAGATGCAGAAGGAGCACGCCGATAAACCTGTCGTATATTCGCTCGATGGTTGAATAACGTGCCAGCCGTAGTAATAGGGATGGTCACGTCGCAATGTACTGATAGTAGCAAACTACACCAACAATGCCGAGTACTGTGAAAACCGCTGTTTCTTACAAATCTTCTTTCCCGAAAGACGCGGATCTTGTGCATGTACGCGACCGAGCCTACTACAGGTACTTCCAGAACCACTCGACGGTATTCTTGAACGCTCTTTCCTTGCCGGCTTTGACCTTGGGATCGCGCTAGAGCCGTTCATGAATATATGCATCGGTCTGAGGAACATTACCACACACCAGATCGCCACGGATGGCAAAGCCATGCGTGCACTCTTCGAAGTAATGCATGTCGAACCCGGGCTTGAAGTTCTTAAAGAGCTCCCGCGCCTTCTCCTGCTTATCGTGACCGAAGGCCTCGTCAAACTCGCACGCGTTGATGAGAAGCGGGATCGGGACAGTAGAAGAGTATCTCTACGTCCTCATTAGCGCATGAAACCCGTCCAGTCACAGCCACGCACCTCAAGATCCTCAACGGACAGCATCGACGGATGCGCAGTGGCGGCGACGTCGATCTCTCCATCGAAGGTGAGATCGAAGACGATCCTGCCGCCATAGCAGTAGCCAGTCGCGCCCAGGCGACTAACGCCTTCGATCTTCAACGCGTTGATAACGCCCTTGACACGAGGGAGGTTGTGTGTGGGGCTGTGGCGCCCTATCCACTCTGGCCAGTCGAAATGGGCGCGAAGCTCGGGCTGAGTCGATGTGGTGAGATCGTGAGGGGCTATGCTGGTGTGGTATCACGCACGTCATCGAATATAGCCGGAGACACTGGCTCTCCCTCGAATAGATCGGGTATGACAACTTTATAGCCGTTGCGTGCGAAGTCGTCGGCAAGCAGCTGGGCGCGGATACGTCAAGCAGCGACGCTTAGATGGGATGTAGAAAGAACGAGGCATACGCGATTATTCACGAGCTCGAAACCGAATCCGTCGCAAAGATATATCACCGCTTTGGTCTTATCGTACTCGCCAGACGGCTCCGCGATGTAGCATTTGACGCCTGCGATGTCCAAGTACGAACCTGTTCAGGTTTAGAGGAAGCTCTTCAGAGGAGCATCATGCTGAGCTCACCGGCCGGCGTTCCCTCGTGGCGCACACCTATAGCAGTCGTCACAGGTGCGCGTTAGACTCTAAGCGCCGATAGACACGAACCCTGGGTGCAATGTTCGCAAGACATGTCAAGATGTCGAAGGTCAAGAGAGAAAGACTTGCGAGCACTATTCCCTGCGAAGCAGAGAGCCCTGTGAGATATATCCACAGTCCACTTGCGTGCGGGACCGAAGCGTGTCCGAATCAGAGATGTTTGCCGACGGAGCCATACCTCCGGGCATCTTTCCCAGCTGTACAGACGATAGAAGCAGTATCATAGGAGCTTCAGGGTTTAGCAGCATCTTTGAGCTTTGAAATTTGTACACGAGTACACTTCTCAAGAGCTGGGAATCGAGGCAAACTTGCTTCAATGATGCTACTCGTACACCCTTTGTCGAGGACCTGGAACTTGGAAATCTCGCAGTGGAGAGCAGAGGTACAAACTCGCAGTGCTGACAGCTGCGCACGCCATACCCTCTGCGGTCCACCTAGAGATAGCCATACGTGAGTTGTGAGAATGATAGGCATACGTGGTCGCTGTTCAAGACGCGTCGCGGTCGCGTCGTGAGCACCGACGGGCGCCTACGCGCCCTCGTGATTTGGGTCCTGGTCCGTGCGCGCAGCCATCCGACGACTTCGCTCGCTCTCGCGTACGGCAATCCTTACCACTCTGGCCTTTTGGCTTAGATCAAGTGTAGTATCTGTTCTTAATAGTTTAACCACTATTATGGGGGCACCGCCCCCATTATTGGTTATCTAATTTTTGCCGCCCTTGTTCCCTGGGCTCTGCTTGCAACCCGGGGACGCGATGACCTTGCCGCTGCACTACTGGCTTGTGTCGTCGGGGGATCTCTTTCTTCCCCTCCTCCCTTCTCTTCTTTTGGCTATTTCTGCTACCTCGCGTGTTCGCGAGGTCATGGAAATAGCCAATGGTCGATTGGGAGGAGCCTGGGGGTGGGGTTGTCTTCCAGTATATGTAGTGCATTATTGACATATCATTATAACCTTTTGTGCCCTATTACTGTCTGAGTTTGAATGTATGAACCAAAAGAAATGAATTGGCAATACAAAGAAGATCAGCGTGAGTGTGAAGTGGACTGTTGTCAAGACGGGTTCCTTCGAACACACTTGCCTGAGCAATACGTTTTGGGATGGAGGTACTATGGACTGCCTCCCAATCCGGCGTAGTGCCAAAGACAGCCCTATACCAACATGTGGCTCCTGCGACGTGGCGACGTTGGCAATGTTGCTCACCAGGCGTACGTGCGACTGGCGGCCATGGATCTACGTCTTTGATCATCATCCCAGTCTCGGTGCTAACTTTGGCTCATCCAAAGCGCCATCGAGCTCGCTGAGTAGTACGCGCAATGCTCCGACCCTACACATGCCCGTAATCGGGTCCCGCTGTAGCATGAGCATGCGGGTATTTCGTCGATGCGAGCGTATCGTCCGACGAGCGTCGCTCATTGCGTGAAGAAAGCGTCTTGAGGTCTTGCACAGCACGGACGCGGCGAACGGCGATGCGCACGGGCCGCGCAGGACCTTGGCGCATACCTGGACAGAGCTAGTGTGTGTACTACATACCACGCTGACTGTGTGCTTTATATAGACAGTCGATGCTCCTGCCGGCTGCTCGCGCGGGTTCTAGTTGCCAAACTGGAACGCGATCCGCAAAGGGACCAACCCAAGGGGTGTCCATTAATTAAATACCCTCCGCGAACCCCGGAAGATGCCGAGGGACGCGTCGTCTGAGCCGCCTCGGGAGGGAGCGGAGCCCATCATGGATTAGCCTAAGCGCAAGTTTGTGTGGTGCGATGGCGCAGTTGTTGCGCGTCGCGCTTCTCGTTTCAGTCTGAGGTTTGACCAGGGTTCGACTCTCGATGTAGTTTTTTTTTCTTCCTTAACTTGCAGTGCTTCTGTTCTTTGACTACTGTTCTATATCTCAGATAGCACACATAGATCAGTGTATGCACCAAGAGCTGGCACTCATATCGTGATCTCACTCCTTGGGAAAATGAGAGAAAACGGCCGAGAGTCGAACCTCGGACTCTGGAACAAAAACCCCGACGCGCAACAACTGCGCCATCGCACCATAGAGACTCGCGCTTAGGCTAATCCATGATGGCTTCCGGGCCCAGACGACGCGTCCCTCGGCATCTTCCGGGGTTCGCGGAGGGTGAGTGCCGCAATTTAATTAATGGACACCCCTTGGACCAACCTATGCAGTGGAGCCGCAGATCTTGGATATTCGTCGCTAACTGGATGCGCGCAGCACATCTCCGGTGACCCTACATGAGCCTGATAATGCCTATAACGAGTATCGCTGGTAGCGGACGGGACGGTCCAGGAAGACTCGGTTTAATTCTGATACAGCGGCCTTGTACAGCAAGCCTATAACGTACACGACACATACCTGTGTGCATTCTGGTTAGGCATGGAGCTATGAGCAAGAGCAAAATCACGCACGACTTGACAACTATCACTTCGCGTCTAGTGCCTCCTGTACGACGGCATTCCGTAGCCAGTCCACCGACAAGTCCTCCAAATGATCGTCGAAATCGCCGAACTTCTCATGTAACGATGTCGTGCGCACCAACTCGAGTACTCGAGCAGGTGTAGTATCCGATACTTGCACCGTGGATGCCGAAGTTGGACGATAGCCGGCGGCAGAGTGTATGTAGGGCTATTGTTGTTTGTTAGCGAGGGAGACGCCAGGTTTCAACGAGAACGCGAGCGTACCACTAGCGCAGAGTCGTCGGGGACGCCTACTTTCGCGCCGTCGATCTACACAGGGATGTAAGCCACGTACATTGAATACGACAATGTCATGCCACGTACGACGATAGCCAGGGCATCCGCGAAGCCTTCCTTAATCTTCTCTACGACGCGCTCTCCGACCGGTCCGAGTGTAGCAGCGTTCGCGTCGACGTATTCCATAGCCTGATAATAGCCGACGATGCTAAGGCCGCGGTCCGCGGCGTGGTTCCTAGTCTCCCTTTGCGTACGCTCCTCAGTGCACGTGTCCTGATTATAGTCAAAATATACGCACAATATCGAGGCCAATCTCCATCATAGGCGACAGACTCGTCCAGTGGTGTAGCAGGGGCACCGCGTCCGAGATCGTCACGTCCTTGCCCTTTCCCGTACCGAGCAGCACGCCGTTCACGCGCGCGTGTGGATGCTTGAGAGCATGAACCAGTATCTTAGCATACGCAATGTCGGATAAAGTGTATGATGGCATGTCTTCGTGAGGGCCAGAAGCAGGATGGAAGTACCGGGTCAAGCCGCCGCGGCGCACACGTCCACGTCCCGGCTCAGGGCTGTTGTTGGCTGTTGCTTTCCAACCACCATGTCGGTCTCGAGCTTGCCAGAGTAGCGCGCTTTCATATCGCAACAATATGTCCCGGACGTGCGAACTCCCTACATCGCTTATGATCCAGGGCGTCAAGTGTATCATCCGCCCCGAGGCTGCCCGTATTCTATTCTCAATATGTGGCCACACCGATCGACCCCGCTCAGCGGCATTCTAGCTTTCAAATCTCATGTAGAGCGCTGATCGCTCTTTGACCGGGCTCGACACAAGCTTGCCCTTATGAAGCCTTTTGACTAGTACCCACGAGTCTAAGCATCATTGCTCTCGGGTTTGGCGGTATGAAGTCGATACACGACATCTCCTTTTGACATCTCGATTCAGATATCAACACGTAAGATCCTAGACTGCACACTGTCTGCGGGAGTTGATAATCGCAGGGTGTTGTAACCAAGGTCAAGATTTGCCCTCGACCTCCCCGCTTTTCCATGTCGAACTCTCTTCTTAGCTACTCCAAGCTCGTCCTATCTGAGGACCGCGACTCCGAAAGCGGCCCTCCTCACGAGAAGAAGTCGGCAACAAATCCCGTGCACTCCGATACGAGCCAAGTCGAGCATTCTTTGCGGACGACGCGATCAAGCCCGACGCTCGCTCTCATGAAACGTGTGCGCCCAACAGGATCATGGGCGGCGTTAGCCCTGATGCTCGGCTCATACGTCGCCGCCGTCGCCATCGTCATATGCCACCACATCGTGCTCAATATATTTAACGGGAAGAGTGTCGGTGACTACTTCATCTCTCAGACGTGGGTTCGAGATATAGGCAACGCCTTGTCTCACGGTATTCAGCTACTATTGGAGACATCCGTCGGTGTCGCCTTAACCCAAAGCGTATGTTTCCCTGATCGTATGCTTCGTTCTTGCGTTGATCATGCTGTCAGATCTGGTTCTGCGTCAGGCGGTATGCCGCAACTTTGCCTGAACTGGACGACATCTATTCTCTTCCTTCTCTGTTCGGGATGACCTTTACGGTCTTGAGGCTGAACACAGTGTATCTTTTCCTGCTGGCGGTCATCATACAAGCCAGGTCTCTTGTCAGTATCTTTGCGCCCAATGCTCTATCGCTTGTTCCCGCCGATGTCGTCACCTCTTCTTTAAGGGTTCCCGTCCCGGACCTCGATATGATACCTGCGAATGACAGCGCAGTGTTCCTGCAGGCATTGACGAGGATCTCATCTCCGGTTTTCAACGGCAGTCTTGACGGCAGCCTCGCGCGAAGATTTGTAACGGGGTCCCTGACGACCGATAACAATACGTTTGTGTATATCTCCCCGTCTTCGCGGTTCAAGCAAACGGCACAGAATGTGATCAATACCGGGGCCATTTTGCCCTGGGAAGCGCCCGCGGGATGTGGGCTTGCATGCAACTACTCTGTGACGTACCGTGCTCCATCGTTGCGATGTCAAGACATCCCGCAGACCTCCATCGAAATGGTCGTTCTGACTTCCGATCAGGAGGCCAATTCGTCGTATTCTTCGCCGCTTCTTGAACAGCGAGCTCTCGCAGACTCTGTTCCCACGGCATACATCTCTCCATCCTCTCTATACAACGCGTCGACGACCTTGGGATATATAAATAACTCGGACCAGAATGTCGGTCCAGTCTTCAAGCCGACGTTGGACAGCACACCCTACTCGCTCTCTGTTCTGTATGCGGTTGCACCCTTCGATATGGCCACTACAAGCGACGCGTTGCCGAATGAAGGCACCGCCAGCGTGAACGCTGTGGCCGGCTCGTATTGCGTATTCTACAACGCGACGTATGGTGCCTCCATCTCGTTTTCCAACGGGACACAGAAGACCGTCGTGCGGGTCATAGAGCACGGAGATCCTTACCCTGGAGCGCTCAATGGATCCTTCCCACTACTCATTGATGTCACCTCCTCTCATTCTTTCCCCATCGATCCCACGTCACAAGGTGCTGCGGCTACGCTGGGGATCATCGACGCGTTGTCGCGGTATCTGACCGGCAGCGTATCATTCACGCAAGACCTCGGTTTCATACCCCTCGGTACCCAGGTTCTAGACTCCTCCCTCTTCACAGTGCAGACGAACAATCAGACAGCCACAATGTCCATCGCACAAGTTCGTAATCTTACTCTTGCTCTGGAAGACGTCTGCACGAACTTGACGGCCTCCCTCATGTCAATAACAGTAGGACTTGGAACTTATTCCACCGTCGAGGCTTCCGTTCTCCCGGACAAGACGGTGTACAAGTACCAGCCTTACCGCCTGTGGCTCGTATACGGGATAGCGCTCTTCGTAGCGCTAGTGGCTGACCTCTTCGGCCTGGCGTGTTTGCGCTCAAATGGAGTCGCGATGCAGCGCAAGGTCTCGTGCATTGCGGCGTCGATGCGCGCTCCAGAGCTCAATGAGCTTCTTAGCGGGCCGGAGGAGCCCCCGCGCGAGGCTTCGAAGATAGCCAAGCTGCAATACTGTGTTGGGGAAGGTGATTCAGGGGAAGTGTCTGGGTTTCACGTCGTGGATGGAAGAGGTGAAGTGGAACGGCGAGAGGCAACCAGTGGCTTGAACCGAAAGAAGCGGTGACGATCTTGAGGCGACTGAGTATTCACCTTGAATGTACTTTGGATACGTATATGCTTGCACGGATGTATCCAGCTCAGTTCTCGATCACCTTACTGAGGCAGGCGACGAGATGGCCGCGAGAGCTACAGTGCGATGCCATGTTGCGGTCATGCCTCTACCGGCAGATGCCGAAGCTTGACGATGATGGCCGTCGGAAGTCAGAACCACTTTCACCTTGCTTTTGACGATCATCACTACTATCCGCGTTCGTTGAACCCGCGCTCCCTTTCAATCAGCAATCACTACAAATGTTGAGACACGCAGGACCCTCCCTACCTTCTCGGTGGAAGCGTTGAGCCGATAGAAGCACCTCTTCAAACCCGGACAGTCCTGCTTGCGGTCAAGCGTCAGGGAATGCGGATGACCCTTCTTGTCGATATGCCCGTGCACCGCCGATCATCACAACACAGTGTAGTGGCTACTTGCCTGAGCGGGCATCTAGTACAACCCTCTCATCATTCAACGGATTGTTCTCTTCGCAGACCCACTTCTCAATCACAGTGTTTAGGCCTTCACGGGCTTCACGGAGACGACACGTACAAGCTCATTCGCCTCAGGAGCTATGATCTGTTGGGCTTAGCATGCATAGTATAAGCAGCGAATGACGCTTTCGTCGTGCTGCACTCCCTCTCCCCGCCTCCGCCTAGCCTCATGCCATCTACTCGCTCCTCCGTCGAATCAGAGTATCGTGTATCTGATGAAGGGAGCCCTCAGAGTGGCTATGAGAGGGTCTCTACAAGCGATAGCGTGCTCGTCGAAGTCGATGACGCTGGCAAACAAATGGACATGTTGGGTTCAAGCTCTACGGTCACGATGGCGCAGCATGTACTCAGCGTGGGTTCCCGCACTGTGCTCGTCTTGATGCTCGGAGCGTATGTGATTGCTACCTCATTTATCGTCGCGCATCACATCTTTCTTGTCGCTCTCAATGGCGAGGACGTGGGGGAGTATATCATACCCCAGACGTGGGTTCGCGACATCGGGAACGCACTGGCACGTGTAGTCCAGATATTGCTCGAGACATCGGTCGGAGTCGCTTTGACACAGAGCGTGAGTGTGTCCGCGATCTCTCTATAAGGCCATGCTCTGATCTCGCTGTCAGATCTGGTTCTACGCTCGGAGGTCCGCCGTGACTGTACCCGAACTCGACGATCTGTTCTCTCTCCCATCCGCCGCCAGTATTCCCTTCGTGATCCTGAGATCGAGCGCTCTATATGTGCTGCCGATTGCTGCCAATATCCAAGCCTTCTCCCTCATTGGCATTTTCGCGCCTAATGCCTTGTCCATCGTGCCTGCCGGGATCACTTCGTCGGTCTTGAGCGTTCCCTTTGTCGCTCTCGACCAGATTGCCCCTACCGATAGCATCATATCGCTCAGTGCCAATGAGTCCTACGGAGAGGTTGGATGGTACCTGTCTCCGTCTACGGGGTTTAAAACACTTGTTCAGACTGTACTGAGCAAAGGTGACATACTCCCTTGGAATGCACCTTCAGGATGCGGCTTGGCATGCAACTACAGTATTTCGTACAACGGCCCGTCTTTGCGTTGTCGGGATATAGACCCCTCGTCCATTGCGGTGTACCAAGACGACACTCTCAAAGGGGACGCCACTCTTCCTTGGCCCTATCACATGCCGAGCGATCCTGCAGACTGGAGGCCGGAGGCCACAATCGACGCACTGATCAGCTACAATGGGACTGGCACTCTGGGTTCCGCCAATCGCGCCGCGGGCTTATCCCTTGGCGCAGACACGTACACGTTGTCTCAAGAAGACGCTCCGTACAGCCTGTCGCTGGTCTACACGTTAACTCCTGGGCCATACGATCATGCCGCATACTATCCAACGCAGATGTACGGAGGAACGTATTGCGAGTTCGTCAATGCGACGTATGACGCCTCTGTTCAGTTCGTGAACGGCTCAGGGGCCATCGACGTGCACGTGTCGGAGTACCTGGGGCCATATCAGTCTTTCGTGGGCCTCAATACGACGACGCAACCTTCGCAAACCGCTGCACTGGGCTTGCTCGATGCGATGACGCGATATCTAGTTGGAACTGCGACAGTGACCGTTGTAATGGCGAGTTACAACACCCAGATTCTCGAGGGCGCTGCCCTTTTCACGATCCATGTGAACAGCACCACGATTGGACTTTTGCCTACAGGCGGACAAAACATCAGCCAAGCTTTGGAGAGCCTTTGCACGAAGTTGACAGCCTCCCTGATGTCGGACACCGCGAATCTTGGGGTACGAACGCAGGTGCCGGCCACAGTCTTGGCAGACAAGACCATCTACGCATACCAGCCCACCCGTCTCTGGCTCGTGTATGGAATCGCGCTTGGCGTAGCGCTTATTGCCGACCTCTTCGGCCTCGCATGTATGCGCTCGAACGGTGTCGCGATGCAGCGCAACTTTTCATCCATCGCCGCGTCCATGCGCGCGCCCGAGCTCAACGAGCTTCTCAGCGGACCAGAGGAAGCGCCGCGAGCCGCCGCGAAGGTGGCCAAGTTGCGGTATAGCGTCGGCGGAGGCAACTTGGGGGAGAGGTCTGGGTTTAGGGTTGTTGAGAGGGCGGAAGATGAAGTGCGCATTGGGGAGACGACGGCGTTGAACGCCGAGTCTGGAGAGAAGAGGGCGTGAAGATCTCGGGGTATCTGGACGTAGGGACTGCTCTTGGACTTGATTCAATCCATGGACAAACTTAAATAGCTGTAGCTGTGCTATGAACACGATAGACTTTGACTCGCGTTTCTTTGGTTAGCATCGCGCTCGCCAGGTGGCAGACGCTGGCCCCAGCGTCCATATTTACGGCAATACGACTTGACCCCAAACCTGGATAGCCGATGAGGCAGTCATTGCAGATGATACGATGATGGAGCATGTCCGCAACTGGCGGTGCCATGGTGTGTACAAGTTGAACATGGTGATCGAAAGCAAGACGCGCCCGGTCGACTGCGCACCGCGCTTGGACATGGACGACGACGACCTCATGCTCATCATTCCCGTCTACTTACGATATGGCGAGCTTCGCAAAAGTGTACATCGAACTGAACCGTGCCCATACATAAATTCCCGACCTGGAGAGTTGCTGTACTACATACTCTAAACGCCGAGCCTGGCGCTTCTTCGGATCGGTCTGGGAAAACGGCAGTGTTCGTATTCCTTCGGACCGCCACTTCCGTCCAGCTCTGTGCCTTCGCGTCATCCTCAGGAAGTCATGCTCCCGCTCTTCGCAGAATCCTGGTGGCCAAAGGCTGCCGGAGAAGTGACGCGTACTACCGCGCGCGCATGAGGTGTTCTATCAAAGATGTTCGGCGGGTGTGGCGAGCCGACGCGGCGTTAGCGTCGGTGTTTACGCCACGCAGCACAGGACTCGAGCCGGCGTACGTCGCGCGCTACGGCAGACAGCAGGCGCTCAGGAGAGTTCGCTGGAACGTTGGAAGCATATAAGGGCGTCGTCTCAGTGGGAACGAGATCTCATCCTCAAGGCACATATCTCTCTACACTCCCGAACGACAATACAACACTCGACGATGGAGATCCCCGAAGTCAACATCTTCACCCCCGTTCACGAGTACGTCTTTCATGCTCTGCTCTAGATCCGACAGATACTAATAACGTCCATCGCCACATCTCAGCGTATACCCTCTAATCGACCCATCGCCGCACTTCACCTCGCAAACCTACAAAGACCAAGTCGTCATCATCACGGGCGGCTCCAAAGGCATCGGCGCCACCGTCGCGCTCTTCTACGCCAAAGCCGGCGCCAAACTCGTCCTCGTCGCGCGCAACATCAGCGATCTCGAAGAGCGCAAGGCCGCGATCGAGAAGGACGTCCCCGGCGCCGAGGTGCTCGTAGTGTCCGGCGACATCTCCGACGGCGAGGTGGGGAAGCGAGCTGTGGAGGGCGCTGTAAAGAGGTGGGGGAGGGTCGATGTTGTTGTGGCCAATTCTGGGGTCGGTCAGGGTGGTGCGGAGAGTGCGTCGGATGATACTGTACCACGGATTGAACGATGGGGGTGCTGATTGTCGACGCTGTACAGAGTTCCACGAGAAGGACCCGTCCGAATGGTGGTACACGCAGGAGGTGAACGTGAAAGGCACGCTCAACATCGTGCAGTACGTCTCTGTTCACCCGTCTGCTCCGCGTTTTCAGGTACTCAAGTGTGTTGGAACCAGCGCTGCTATCCCCGAGCTCCTCAAGACGAAGGGCCAGGTGATCGTCGTCACCTCCCAACTGGCCCATGCGCGCGTTCCCATGCTCGCCGACTACAACGTGCGCCCTTCCGTCGACCCTGTTCCATATTTACCTCGCTCATCGTATTCCAGATCAGCAAGCACACCATCAACCGCTTCGTCGAGATCCTCGCGCTCGGTGCGTACTCTCTCACACCTCGCTCGCCAACGCTCCGAGTTAACTGACACGCTCCTCTATGTAGACTACCCCGAGCTCTCGATCTACAGCGTCCACCCCGGCGTCATCCTAACACCCGGCTCGTCCGACTTCACGGTGCGGATGGGCATGCCGAAGGACGCCATCAAGATGCCCGACACGGCCGAGCTGCCCGCTGCGACGTTCCTCTGGCTCACCGCGCGCAACGCGGAGTTTCTCAGCGGCCGGTACGTGTTATCCTACTCCAAACCACTAGAGGGTCGATGTGGAGACTGATTGTTTTTGATGTTCTATAGATATGTCCAGGCTACGTGGGATCTCGGCGAGGTGCTGGCTAAGAAGGACGAGATCGTACGGGACAACCTTCTGGTAACGAAGCTTGCGGGCCCCACCAAGTGACGACCTGTTTTCGATCAATCTCGGCCTCTCTGCGCACACTGAGTACCTACTGCTATGTTATGTTCGTAACCGCAACTACGTGGCCAAGGATGAGTGTGTTTAGCCCAAGATGTTCTTATTAAGCTCGATATCGATCTTGAGCAATGTATCTGTATACTTGATGCCGTGCGAAGTACATCCTCTCTCAAGCCCTCGTGTTGTTGACATGGAGGGTAGCCGGACTCCTCACTCCTTGTGCTGTTGAGCTATCCGTGGCACTGTCACGTATTGTCGGGACTGTAGATGGGCCCTGTGCTTTCTGCAGCACATCGCCCGGCGCGTCAAGCTCATAGCCTATTGTAACAGGCACGGCACCTTCATAGACGAGTTGTTCCATGCCGGTCGATATAGCAACGGCTTCGCCGCCCGCCGCCTCGAGCAGGCCTCGGAGATCTCTCGCGCGCGAGCGCGCCTATCGAGCAGCATCGAAATAAATAGCCACGCTTCGTACCGAACGAGTTTGGGCTTCCTCTAACGGCGCCGAAGCAGAGCTTCACCCATGATCTTTGCGCGCACTACGAGCATGAGCAGGTGCATTCGGCATTCGGCATTCGGCATCGCGAGCGACAGCTCTGAGGGCTCTGACGACCTCAGGCCGGAGGGTATGTATGGGCACAAAGGACCGATCCTATGCGTATCATTGGGTTCGGGGTGCATGCAATAACCATGCCCTGTACATCCCATCAACAGCTATAAGAGGAGACCCCGCGCAGATCCGACGATGGTCGACGACGTCCACTGTAACCGACTGACACTTGTCATCGGCGAGAGACGGTTTGTAGCTGAGCCGGAGCCGAGTATGTCGCCCCCCCTTGTAACACCGGCCACATATCATGAGCATAATGCGAGGAAGCCCACGCCGACAATTGCAGCGGCAAGCGGATGCCGATAAAAGTAGGCTGAAGCCCCATATATCGCAACGAAGCACTGGATGTTGTTACAAGAGGTATACAGAGACGATCCGACACGACCGTCGTGGATCGAGAACACACATACATGAGAGCACCAAGAAAGGAGAGCATAGCAAACGAGAACAAGAAGCACAACAACCCTCCATCGTACAAACACCTTCACCACAATGATATAGGCTCACGCCGGCCCCGCGACGGGCTCAGCCTGCACCGTCGTGACGACGTCCACGGCGACCTGTACCGCAGATCCACCATCTACACCAGAAGCCCATGAGCACAACCCACCCAACACATTCAACAAGATGAGTAAGACCTACCGACATCGGCGCCCCGCGCGAGCATCTCCTCCACAACAGCCTCCGCCGCCATGCCCGTCACCGCGCTGATATTCCCCACATCCACATCCGCATCCACCTCGCCGTCCGCATCTTCATCGTTCGCGCTCGGCCCCGCGCCCTTGTCCTCGTCTGCGGCCTCTTCCTCCTCTTCCTTACGAGGAGAAGACCTCTTGCGCGGGGAAAGTACGACCTGCGGCTTCTTCGCGCGTTTACTCTTCGGCTTGTCCTTCTCCGTCTCCTTCTCGGCATCATCGTCGAGCTCATCAACCTCCTCGTCGTCCCCCGCAGCCTTAGCCTTCGGCCCGCTCTTCCTCGCCGTCGCCGTCGCCCTCGGCTTTCCCCTCGGCGCACTCTTCCCCTTAGCCGCCCCCTTCTCCTTGGCCCCTTCCTTCTCCTTGGCCCCTTCCTTCCCCTTGACGGCACTAGCCCCCTTGACGTCCCTAGCCCTCGCACTCGGCTCCCTCGCCCGCCCGCGCGCCGCAGCGCTCACGGGCGCATCGTCCGCCGCGGCCGCGCGCGTGCGCCCGCGCTTGGCGGTCGTAGTCGGGCCGGGCGATGCGGGGCGTTTTTTGGGTTTGGGTGTGGAGCGCGGGGCGGGGGGTGCGGAGTCGAGGTCGGCTTTGAGGGATTCGAGGGCCGCGTCGTCTGTCGGGTGTCACGTTAGTATAATGAGGTGGGTGAGGAAGAGAGCGGGAAGAGGAAGGGGGGGAGGGGGAGGGGAGG
>UWZB01000542.1:0-10964 GCA_900536885.1 Peniophora sp. CBMAI 1063
ATCGGTACATATCCGGTCCGATGCTGTCAGATGGTGTGCTTACTCAGCTCGAGTTTCAAAACCTGGTGTTTAACCCACCCTGCTGACTCGGATATTCGAGCACTCGACATGACCACTACATAGAACGCGAAGGGTTTACATGAGCCAGATGACCAGATATATTCAGATTGAGGAGGCAGTGATACGAACATTCGCGCGATCGCTTCCTTCTGAATAAGCCCACCTGGCTTTACCGTACTGACTACTGACTGACCGGATAGAATGAATACTCCTGTGATAAAAGTAACTATACGGAATAGCCATGCGAGCTTCCTGCCGTCAACTCTGGGTTCTGCATACACAACTAGAATACCGAGATACACGCGCACAAGATCAGCCCATCTTCGCCCGCTTCGTGGGCGGGACATCGACCTCGGGCTTCTCCTCGTCTTCATCCTCCAACCATTCCGACTCTTCGTCGGCGGCTTGGTAAAGAGGACGCTTGAGTACCGTCGGCGCCATGCTGCACCGATGTCAACCTCGCGACCTGATAGACGTAAAAGAGGGTACATACTTCCGAGGGATTCGCTTGTAGATAGACGTGTACTCCACAGGCTTCATGAGCCTATGAACCTGAAAGTTCGGGTCGACTAGCTCGCGCCCGACGAAAACGACCTGCAATTTCTTGCGCGCGAAGCGAAGAAAACAATAAAGATATTGCAAGAGGTCGCGTTGACCGGGGTTATTGACACGAGATACTCTGTCGGTCAAAATGAGGTTTTGCAGCCCCGGACACGGGTCATCGCCGAGGGACGTTTCTTTCGGCATAGCGAGTACGGCCATGATGGGCATCGCGAACCCACACACATCCAGGGTCACGAGTTGCGGCAACGCTCGGAGCGCAGACCTGAGACCGAAGTCGGGCCATTCCCCTGACGCGTCGCTGGGGTCAGGAGGGAACTTAGATGTGTCGATCGCCATCTCGGTAATGATGTGATTGCCGTCTGCGAGATGCTTGACGACGTCTTTCATGATGACCTTGTGAGAGAGATTGCGGGATGTCCAGCGCCACTTGATCACGAGTTTGGGTTGGCTGTTCGTCTGTCCCGAGAAAGCCATCAACGTCATCTTGAGCGTCGTGGTCGACCGCGCAAGGAAGAAACTTAAACAGTTGATGTTGTTCGATGTAGCCAGACGCGCGCACAGCAGGCTTTGAACCTGACAGAGAAGATCGATGTCGATATCGGGGACGAGTCGCAGTTCGAAGGTATACGTTGCAGAGCTGGACGCCTGCAGACGATCGAGGAGCAGGTGCAAGGACGGCAACGACGACGAAGTGACGATGACGTTTTGGAGTGTCGGAATGCTCACGGCCGTCGAGCTCGAGGTCGCAATGTCATCGTCGCGGATGGGTGCGAGGTCCTGGACGTGAAGTTGTTCTAGACCTCTCGCGTTCCGTAAGGAGACTAGAAGGTCTTCCGCTCCTATGGTCTTGTACGTGCGTAGCGCCTTATTCTGCGAGGGCCGAAGGAACAAGGGAGTTGCCCGCAAGAGAGAAACTGCTCCGGCAAGTGTTCCCAGGAAGGAGGTTATGGGCAAGACACCAGACGCTTGTCCACGGCCAAAGGTGTGATGCGCAGGAGATGGAGACGACGGGATCCCAAGGAACGTTGTTGTGTATGTCCATCGAAGAGAAGATTGAGACAGGAGCTGCTGGTACATTGGCTCAGCGGGCAACGACGCGGGAGTTTCCCGATCCGTTGCAATGTAATGGCCTTTATCGACGACCTCGAGAGCGAAGTCGGGTGACGTAAGCGCCTGCACATTGAGGTTGACATCCAGATTGGGCGAAGTAGGGCTATGCGTTGACGCGGGTGACGAGCTGGAGGCCCTAACGGCACAATCGGAGCCCGGAGTAGCAGTGACATCCACGATATCCTGGATAGCGCTATGCGAAGGGGTCGTGGGTACTTGAGGGAGTTGCTCGGTTGCGACCGCCGGATCCTCGATAGGATCGAGTGTTGCGGGGGCCTCCACTTCGTGAACCGCATGAACCTGTCGCTCGAATTCAGTGCGAATGCGAGATGATACAACGTTAATAACGTACACTAGACTGCGTGTGCTCGTCCATAATAATGTCCTGACCCGAATCGGTATCCAAGGTAGGCGATGGGAGCGAATACGATGCGATGGGATGCAGTGCTGAAGTTGAAGAAGGCCCCGCGGACGGTGACTCGGTGACGTTGGCAGTGCCTCCCAGGTACTCTGGAGGTTGGCTCGCGAGTTGTCGGTTGGGCCTTCCAAATACGTGGGGTCGCCCCTGAACCCGGCCTGACTGCCCAAAGGCGGATTGGCGTACAGAGGCGGGGAGTTCATCCTGAGGATCATGTCAGGCTTTTGATTTGCACGGGTACATCGACAGACGCACTGTATTAACAAATTCAAGTTCCATAACGGGCCTAGACTCCCAAGGTTCGCGACGCTCCTCATATACGTCCTGGACGGCGCTGGTGAGCGAGTGTCTAGACAGCCAGGACGTGACTCACCTCTGTAGGGAATACTGCGAAGGGATTCGCCCCCAGTCCAAAGTTCTATGGCATAGGTCAGAAATACTGGTTAAGCAGCCTCGCAAGAATTTGCAGGCGTACCGGGACGAATAGCGGCCCATTGTTGCGGGATTCGCGGTTTGTGCGGCCCAAGGCTCGAGGACCGGGCACCTGCAGCGATCTGCCCGCAGAATATCTCCCCTACACGAGGTGAGCTAAGCAATTAGGAGCGAAGCGTACTAGCTCACCGACGAGTGCTTCCGCGCGGACGTCGAGTGCATCTTCGCCGCCGCCAATGGGAGTAAAGCCAAAGCGCCAACGAGAACACGGCCAAATTTAACCATAGCTTCGCATTGTTATATCAGCCAGTACTCTTGTTCACAATTCTGGTGCAGCACTCACCGGTCTTTGGCTGAAGGAGGTCTACCACAAAGAGAAGGAAGACGAAGGTTTGGGGTGTGCTGCCGAGGGGTCAGAGACGGGAACGCATTCAAGACTAGACCTGGCCGAAAGTGACTGACGCTAGGTTGTATCCTTATTCCTTAAGGACGGGAGATGGTGGTGTGTAGGAGAATAGCTCAAACGAAAGCCCGCCGCATCCGCTCCTCCTGCAACACATGGCATGTCAAGGCTTGACAGCTAAACCTGCATCGCCCTTGCAGAGAGCTGATGCATCGGCGCAGCCGTGAACAGACATTCCACCGTGCTGGAAGAAGGACATCGCATGCAATGTCAACCTGACGCTAAGCGTTGTGGATAGTCGGAGTCGTACTGTCGTAGTAAGGCGACGGTGAAAGCTGGGTGGAAGGAAGCCTGAGCAACGACTCGTTTGGCGCTCCAGACTTCGGGCCAGCGGACCGAACAACACGCGCGACATATCTTGCACTCATACAGCCATCTCCCATGGAATCCCATTGCCTACTACCACTACCACAGTGAACCTCGTCGTACGTGTCTCAGCATCATTCCATACGACGCATATCATGACTGACTAGAGTCATACACCAGGAAGCGCTCTTCGGTCGTACTCTGACTCCAGCTGATCTGCTGCGGCAGCACCAGCGTCGTTCGCCGAGCTCAACACGTCCTCGACCGCGAACAGCACAAGCTCGAGCTGAGCGAGAGTTCGGAATACGATGACTAGCAGGGCGATACGCAGCTGCGTTCATAGCATCACTACATTCACCTTGGCTTCAAGAGCTACCACGATGTCGCGCTCGCGGACCTGAAGAACGCGCGCGTGCTTTCACGCGCTCGCGAAGCGTCTGGTTACTTCACTGTGCTGAGCGACATCCACCGCCTTGCTAATCCTGAAGCTGGTGCACTCCAGAAGGCCGTGCAGACGTTCAGGAGCACCGACGTCGAGGTAAATTGGATGATGCGACTGTATAACTTATTGCGCTTGAAGCTGACGCGTCCCTCAAAGGACTACCAAGCCGGTCTACCCGTCGTTGCGTTCCGCTTCACCGACCAGTTCAAGGTGAATACGCTTTGTACACAATGGAATGGGACAGAGCGCTGATGCTTCCTTAAAAGACGGAGAACCCTGACATCCAGCAGAAGTGGGTACAGACCCTTCTCAGGGCCAAGGGCTGGATTGTACCGAACTACGAGCTCGCCCCGAACCTCGAACACATTGAGATCCTCCGCGTTGTCGTGAAGGAGAACTTCTCTGAGGTCCTCTGCGACCGCCTCGTCAGCGACATCGTCCGTGGCCGCCCCATTCATATATATCCTTCCCTTCGGACTGACCTTTATCTACAGGTTGAGATTGTCGAACAGCTGCTTGACTCTGAGTCGCCTGCACACGCGCTCAGCGCTCTTGGCGCGAACGCCCACAGGCCTAACAGCCACGAGAGCAAGCACGGCAACCTGAAGGACGAGGCTGAAGGCGTCTCATACAACGGCGCCTACTCGAAGCCATGCTAAACGCGAGATCCGCATGACGTTACTTGTGATTCCTGGTTTGGGCGCGGACTTATACGGACGATGAACACAAAGGAACCCTCGCATACTGTTGTACTTGTACTATAACCGCTATCGTCATGACTTTCTTTCGGTTCTCACTTCTAGCCATAATAACAGGACAATGTTGCAACAAGGTTAGCCAAGTAGTGAGGTTCCGTGGTCTTCAGCGCAATGAGAACCGTGAGTACGCAGTGACTGTACCACCTGGAGCGGCATACCCACGGCGCGCCGCGCCGCGTGATGGATTGGCATTACTGCTCCTTGTCCCGAGCCTCCACGGCGCCCTCATTATCAAGATGTCACACCACTACCCTTGCATACTTCTTTGATTGAGATGGAGAAGATTATTCTCCTTGCCCAGGCGTGTACATTGTACCCGTCAGGCAAATGCGCCAACACCGGCTTTTCTGGGGCGTTTTTTTCCGAGATTTATGTTGACGCGGCCTCGACACNCCGGCTTTTCTGGGGCGTTTTTTTCCGAGATTTATGTTGACGCGGCCTCGACACGGTCACGCGAGTTGCATAGCCCAGCGAGGAGGCGACGTCTCGAGCGGCAGAACCGCGTCGGATCTCCGTACGCTCTACGTTACCGCACCCGCTTCACGCTGTGTGTGGGGGAGACATGAGCTGACACAAGAATACACAGACTCACGTGACGCGACGATGTCTCACCCCTGAAACGCGACTTTGTTTATTGAAACGCAGAGCGACGCTGGATATAACCAGGCGCTGCGGCCGCCTCACTTTCCCCCATCTTTACCTTCCATTACCTTCCGTTTCCCGGACGAGCCCGCTCTACTTCGAGTGGGTCTTCGTGACATCGTGCGCGGGACAAAGCTTCGAGCGGTCCTGTCGCTCATCCGGGTGTAGCGGGGGAGTGGGCAATAGACGGATTGCCGTTGAGCCGCTCTTTCGTAACGATTGTCGTTGTTCCCTGCTCGGGGCGATCCTGGCCATGATCGTCCCATATGGGCCTCGCGCGGCTCCCAAGTCCTGAGCATGTTAGCGTCGCCATGCGCACCTGCCAGGACGTAAGGGCTGTAGCGGACTTCTCCTTCGCTCTCATGCGAAGGGTGGCTGGGCGGTGACGCTCTCCCCTCGCTTCACTTTGGCGCTTTCTCGCCATTCTTTCATTTCCCTTGCTACGGACCCGCACCACTTGGGGCGGCCACCCGTATCGACGCGCATGTCTTGCCATGTCCCGCTGCGCGATTCGGGCCTTTGTTATTCTTCCCCGGACGAACCCGTTCTCCTTTGAGCGGATCTTCGTGACATCGTGTGCGGGACAAAGCTTCGAGCGGTCCTGTCGCTCATCCGGGTGTAGCGGAGGAGTGGGCAATAGACGGATTGCCGTTGAGCCGCTCTTTCGTAACGATCGTCGTTTCCTTTGCCCGAGGCGGTCCTGGCCATGACCTCCTCACATGGGCTTCGCGCGGCCCCCAAGTTCTGTGCTTGTAAGCGTCGCGGTGCGCACCTGCCAGAGCGTAAGGGCTGTAGCGGTGTTCTCCTTCGTCCCTGCACGATGGAGGCTTGTATATCGGCTGGACGGTGACGCTCGCCTTTCGGGCACATCTTGCAGCGAGCCGCACCGCTTTATACCTATTTGCTTACGTCGCCACTTCACTTCGCAGGCTCTCCTTCACTGTGGCATTGGCCCGCGGAGTCGTCTATATGTTTTGTGTCCTCACCCTTCATGCTGTTAACTAATCGCTAGCCTCAGTGTCCATGCCACGCTCTCTTAACAGGCACCGCTCTCTGGCGATGAGTGTTCAGATATTAATGCATTTTCTTTTTACGACGCCTCCCTGTGTCGATCTGTGTACTCTTATTTGATGAATGACCATACTGATTAAGTGCCGTTTACCTTCCGTGGTCGAGTGTCGTCAGCATTTGCACATGAGATGTCTTCGCCAGTCAGCGTGATTTTATTTTTGCTCGTCTCTTTTCCGGTTATCCGCTCCGAGGTTGCTGCCTGAGTCGCAGATTGAAGGCTCGAGCGGTGAAAATCTTGCACATTCGCGCACGCCGTCGTACTTTCTAGCATCACACACTAAAGCCGACAACGGATACACAAGAATGTACCGCGTCTTGCTTACTTTGACGAATCTTTCACCCCACCGACGGCACGTCGCAAGCTCAGCTCCACAACAAGATCCAAATCGTATATCAGAATACATAGCGAATACATTGGCGAGACCTTCGCAAACAAGAGGGGAGTACGTGAATAGAGTGGTAGGGGTGTTGCGCTATGGGGTGTGCGTGCAGGTAACACTGCCGTCGAAGCGAGCGGGTCGATTTGGTAAGCTCAATCCAGTTTGGGGCGCTTTGATGACGGCCCGGAGTCTTCGGCGGCCATGCAGACGTAACCAGCTGCATCCTTATAGGCATTCCGGTCGCTTAGTTCGTATATTGGACGCGGGAGAACCGAAGGAGCCATGCTATAACGCAGTAAGCGTCGGGTAGAAGATAGAGAGAATGTCTGCGCACCCCTGTGGCAGGCTCAAAAATTGGGCCTTGTGTGCCTCCAAAGACAAGCACTCTCGTAGTCCGATAATCTTTTGATCGGCGGCACGGATGAGTTCACGGCCCACAAACGTCGTCTTAATATCCGGGTAAGCCCAACGGAGAGCCCAATAGGCCCGCTTGAGGACAGAATAGCGCGAATGGGTGGCGACGATCGTCACGGAGTCCTGGATTCGAAGCACCCGTATCGAGTCAGCTGGGCGATCGTTCTCGCCGGCCGGTAGGGACAATGTAGCAAGCACAGGTAGGGCAAAGCCGCGAACGTCCACGACCTCGAGGTGGATCGAGCGTCGGATGATCTTCTCCAGGCCAGAATCGGGCCAGTGGGCCGCCGTTGGTTGCGGGAGAAAACCGGCGGTATCGAACCATAGACTCGTAATGTGATGACCAGCGCTCGATAGTAGGTCCACGACGTCTTCGACGATCATCTTGTGCGATACGCCTACGGCAGCCGACGTCCAACACCACTTGATGGTGAGTTTGGGATCCGCCGCAGGATCGGTGGACGCCACGAACAGAACCTCTTGTAAGGGTGCGGTGCAGGACTGTTTGAGAGTGATTCCGATGTGCGTGATTCCGTCCTCCGTGAGAAGACGCGCCAACATATGAGCGTGGGCGTGCTTGCATACAGTAACGTCGATGTCGCGGCAGAGAGTGAGCTCAAACGTATGAACGGTCTGAGATGAAGCAGCGATGGCACCGAGGAAATGGGTCAAAGACTCCGGACAGGACGCCTTCATGAAGACCCTTTTCAGCGCTGGCAGACATATCCGCGTCCCATCTCTCTCAAACCCGGTCGCGCGAGTAGGACTCTGGGGGGCGAGATCGTCGATGTGCAGGTCCCTGATGTTTGGAGACTCCTGTAGTGCTTGGAGCAAACTCTCGACTTTGACGGTCTCCGTCCGTATGAGTTTCGTCGCCGCCTCGGGATCGTGAGATGGTCTGATGAACTTCAGGAGTCCGAAGCCGCCTGTGATCCCTTTGAGCACGGCTCCCGTTGACGCCCAGGACGTGCTGCGCCCACATGCGACGGATTCCGTTACCGGTATAGCCGGTGCTGGAACGCCAGTCGGTGATGATGGCGGAATCGGTGTCTTATCGAGCGCCTGCGAAGCGTCGACAGTTGCCTGTGCTGTGTCGATGGCAGTACCGCGTATGTTCGACTGGTATACGGTATCGTCGGTATCGCGCGCTTCAAGAACTTCGAGGGAGACAGCCTCCGGTTGACAGTCGGGAGTGGTTGGAACACGGATCGGCGAGCCCTGTTCGCGATGCGGGGTCGATGGGAGAATCGACGCAAACCTAGCGACGGACACCTCGGAATAGAAGGGAGACCCTTGTTGGGTCGTAGTGGTGCGCTTGCGCTTGAACGAGACGTTGATCAACGGACTAGCGTCTCGGCCGCTTTCGCACGGCGATGTAGGTCGGCGAGTCAGGATTGGCGGCGTGAAGTCCAAGGGATAGTCACCATGAATGATGAAACGCCTCTCAGAGCCAGAAGAGGCAGTGTCCTCCGTGCGGCGGAAGGGATTACTAGGCGAGAGACCTGCAAGAGATGCGATGTTCCCCCTGTTCTCCGGCAAGTGCGGCATCGGGGTACGTCCAAGGACAGGTGCATGATCGTTAAGGTTACGCGACTGCATCCCACGGGTAAGAGAGGCGGTGTCCTCCCTGTTCACCGCCGTATGCGGCGGTGGGGCACGGAGGAGGGGGTCAGGCGAAAGACCGTCGCGAGAGGCGATGTTCTCCCTGTGCTCCGGTGTGGGTGATATAGACTCGAAGTCAAAGTACGATGCAGCTATCGATCCACTTGAGCGAGAGCGTAGCAAAGGAGCCGCGCGCGGAGAAGGCGGGGTTCTTGTGCCTTGCCGGGGCTCTAGGGAGGTACTCGGACAGTTCACGGAGACCACCTGGATCTAGTATCAGCCAAAGAGTACTTTTGGGCGATGATGAAGGTCGTTCACCTCATCGCTGCGTGTTGCGCGGGATGCTCGTGGCGCTGTGACGCTCGTGCGCCGAGGTTGCGGCGATTCAGCACCGATTGAGCCTGTAACGGTGGCGTTGCTCGTTTGTAATGTCGTCCGCATAGGCGCAGGGATGTCCTTTGTGGACGCGGGCATACTCCTCCGGAGAGTAGATCTCGTTGCTGTCTAAATCATCAAAGACGATGTTAATACGTCTTGTTGAACCAACCGGACTATCAAGGACATACGTGCGAGAGGCCACTAGGTACATTAAGCCCAAATTTAGGCACCTGAGTGGAGTCCGCGATATCATCGCTGGAGGACAGAAGTTCCTGATCAAAACAACTCAGTGAACTAGTCGTACGGTGTTAAGCGAGATATATACACACTTCATACATCTTAACCCTTGGGCGTATAGACTGTACCCTAGCAAGGCTTGGCGAAGAGAAAGTCTTGCTCGATTGATCAACACGGGATAACGCTGGGTTCTTCGCGGACACGTCGTTCTTCAATGACGGCCTGGCCCGCGCCGGTGGGATAGCAGTAGCTTGAGAGAGCGGGGCATGGTGGCTAGACGACGATGGATCTCCGACGAACATTGCTCGCGCAGATAGGGACTGGGGGCGATCGCAGGTCAACGCCTTGGCCTTTCCCTTGCTCTTGGAAGTCTCGGGAATAGGCACGGCCATATCGTCCGTAGTTGTTGAGTGACGAGAGTATTCAGCGACAGAAGGGCCATGTGTAGTGTTGGAACGTGCGCGTCTGGGCAATCGAGTCTGCGAGGAATTGGACGGTTGAGTGAGTGCAGCGGCACGGCTTCCCGATGGCCCATTCGCGGCCTATTGGACGTCTGAGAACGTGCACGTCAAGGAGTTCATAACAGTTTTCGCGCATACCTTAGTTGTACGGGTGTTTACCGCGATGGGCCGCCCTTGCTGGTTGAATTCTGGGTCGTCGAAGTCGAAGTCCTGCGGGCATCAGGATTTATCAGAAACATATCGAGCGGATATTGGATGGAGCTCACGAGATCTTCATCTGGCGAAAGCTCATGCTCGGAATTCGGAGGAGCCTGCCTTTAGATGAGCTGGATGGAAATGAGAGGGAGGGTAGCAACATACGGAACGAAACCCCTCCAGCGTCGAACCGCGCCTCAACGCAGGCGCCTCCCGGGGCAATCTAGCCGCCGAAGGATGTGATGGGCGATACACTTTCCTCTACAAGTAGTGAGCACTGTGAAGTAGCGGTGCATGCAAAGTGTTTACCGGGTAGCGCGTTTGGGTGGACGAAGTCGCAGGTGGTCGCTCGGGCGGGAGAGCCATGCTGAGCCTGATGGTGTAGAGTTGATACTGGTGGGGGCGGGAGATCTGCACAGAAAAATAGCATGAGCCAAGATTCGCGCGTAGAGGCAATAGTACGGGCATACTGTGTGTGGCGTATAGGTAAGACGGAGTAGAGTGTATGTATCAAGGATTCGAGGCTAATGTACTCCATGTCAGACAGCCAAACTCGCGCCAAGAACTGAAGGCCAACCTTCAATCCGCGTTCTGAGTGGTTTTTGAAAGTGGGTAGCGCACAAGTAGTGGTGGTAGAGAGCAAGGCCAGCATAGGTATCGCAGGGTCCTATTTGACATGTTGAAAGTCGAACTGGAATGCATGTTGGTGGTCTAGCTGCTGTCGGTTGTCGCGCATTCGTTCGTTCGGGCTACAGCTGCTGCAGCGAAGTCCGCAGTAAGACCATCTTGTTCAGCGGATACGATCGGTTGCTGCTTCTCCTGTTGTCCGGCGAGGGTCATGGTCGTTCGGTCTGAGCGTCACTTGTGGCCGTTGACTTGGGGAGGCGCGGGTGATCGGTGATCGTACGTCTTGATCTAGCCTCCCTTGCAGGCTTTATCGGTGATCTTGTTGGTGGGGGAGGACGATCACCTGATTAAAGCCTGCAACTCGACGCGCCACCCTTACCGGTGCTCAGGAAAAGCCCCGCGAG
>UWZB01000545.1:0-147677 GCA_900536885.1 Peniophora sp. CBMAI 1063
CCCCGCTTGTAACTTACTCTTAACCTTGATCTAGTCTATACACCGGCTACCTAGCTGCTTATCTTGGTTAACCTCGCTCGCCCTTGTCTTCGTTAGTAAGCGGCTGCCTAGCCGTTGCTGACAACTGGGACTGTCTACCCTCGCCGGGTCACTAACACAGATCCGAACAACCTCACGCATAACGATACCATTGGTCGGTCGACCGTCGCGGACACCCACTCACAGGATGAACCGCGGTCCCTCAGCGGCGCGAGAGAGGCACCTACCGATGCTGCGAGCAGCAGCCTTGATGACCCCCGCGAGGGATCTCCCCGCAGCGAGACTCCCGCACCAGGAGTCTCTCAGGAGGGTCACAACCCATCCTCGCAGGCTACCCAAGCCGCCGACACGGGCCCACACCCGTTGCCGCCACTGCCCCAGGCAGCAGGAGGACCCCCAGTCCACCCTCAACCGGCGAACCCTCGTCCGCCGCGAGGCGCGAGACGCACACGAGCCAGTCTCCAGATAGTGACACAGAACATCCGCGGCAGAAGAAGCGCGTCGGACAGGGTGGACAAGCTCGCTGACTTTCACCTGCGTATCAAGGAACATGGCTTCGCAGTATCAATGATTCAAGAAGCACATACTTCAGTCGAAGACGCGGCCACTCTAGAACAAAACTTTCAACGAATCAAAGCCTTCGCGTCACCCATACCAAACCACAAATCCTCACACGGTGGCATCCTCTTCCTGGTAAACACGGAAAAGGTATCACCAAAGGATCTTCAACACACGGTCATCATCCCAGGACGCGCAGCGCTACTAACAATCAAATGGCAAGCGGGCAACACCCTAACCCTCCTCAATGTTTATGCTCCTGCCACCTCCGACCAAGAACGGAAAGATTTCTTCAAGGACATAGCACACTTCTACGACCTGCACCCCGGAACGCGCCACCCGGACTTCATGGGTGGTGACTTTAACATGGTCGACGAAGGCCTCGATAAATCCGGAAATGACGACTCGTCAGCAAGTGTAGTCGAAGCGCTACTTGCACTCCGAACGCGTTTCAATCTACAAGACTCCTTCCAAGCGATAAACCCCGATAAAAGAGTACACTCATGGCGGCGAGCAGACGGTACCTGGTCGTGCATAGACCAAATATACATAGCGGCGTACCTGATCCCATACATGTTGGATGCCAACATAGAAAACATAGGCGTCGACTCAGACCATTTGACCGTGTCAACGACTGTAGAATCGAAGGATGCGCCCTACATTGGCAAAGGGAACTGGGTGTTCCTGAAAAACCTGCTGAAAAGCAAAACCCTGAACGAGAAGCTAGATGTACTATTCGTAGAAACCGGTCAAACCCTGGCACAAATGGAAGAGCGATCCGAAGAAGCTAACCCACAACTTCTGCTACACGCCTTCAAACAGAAAGTCCAAAAGATCACGCGCGAACACGATAAGGTAGCCCAACCGACCAAACTCGCAACACCACTGAAGTCCGCACGAGAACAAAGAGATCGCACCCTACGCAGAGAGGGTCCGCAAGTGGACACCATTACGGGGCATTTATGCAATAAAAACCCGTTTATTATCTACCCGGGTCGTGCGTGTGGGCTCAATTTCAGGCACAGAACCGATTTCGGCCGCATTTGGGTTAATTAAAACAGTTAGTTTCTTGATAACTACGTGGGTTTTTTGCTGTGGTCATGTTTAGTACATCATTTTGAGTGCTCACCATTTTTTTGAGTATTTCTCCTCTCATATTCCTTGTGTCACAATACAATCTCTCTGGCATTTTGTGTTCTCACGCTCACCTTCACTGGTTCCGTGTTTTTCTTTTTGGTTAGCTCCCTAATCTGATCAATCACATGGTCAATCAGCCTTCCATTCAGAACTCCACATTATGTCACTAAGTTTACTGGTGGCAGTACAGGCCTTGGGACCGATCTTGTATACTATTATTTGCAAATCCATGGAATAGTATTGGGGTTATAGAACTAGGGATCTCAGCTATCTGGGAGCAGAATTTGGGAAAAGGAGGACTTGGGGGGAAAGGCTATTGGGCCGCACTTACAGACAGTGTGTAGCTATGATCAGAAAAGTACACAGTCATATAGAGCATACACCAAGATAGCTCAGACTACCACTCCAGGAATGCTGGCACTTTCCCTCACCTCTGCTCCGGCTCCTTTGATGTCTACAACAACAACAACAACCCTCTCTATCATGCCTTCTGTTTCTATAGCCATCCCTTCTGAACACGTCGCACCGGGCAAGCTTGCCACAGCACAGGCCTTTAAGCCTACTCTTAGTGTTTGTACTGGTACAGCACCCGCCCAGTAAATGGGGCAGTACTTGGGTATCTGGGTCCATATAGACTAGGTAAATTCAGAATCATATAGTAGATACCATATAGCAGATACATACTAGGTCCCATCAGAATCTATCCACTAGAACAGTCAGGCCAGAGATGCTGCTCTAGTTACAGATGTGAGCACCTACCTTTCAAAGGCCCTGGTGACCTGTCTACTTACCATGACACTATGATTGTCGCAGATTGAGAGCTACACTGCAAAATATGTCGCTTTGAGCCCTGTATAGGCCCAAAGCGACCAGATATAGTAAAGGGCCCCAGACTTCACCAAAAGGGTGCCAGGAGTAGCAGTTAGGAGCATATAGTGATGGCAGGAGTGTAGATAGATAGCAGAATGACTAGCAAACATGTAGGAAACCATGACAGACTAGTAATGAGACAAAGAAACCATTAGAATTGAGTTCAGGGGGTGATGGGGAGGGCCCACAAGCCCAGTAGGTCCATATGGGTCCATGATGGGGCTATAGTCGGCCACGAGAGGCTCTCGCGACCGACGATGGTGTCACGTCACATGTGACTTGTCACTCAATCCTGGGCCACAACTTTGGTTTCATAGCTACACACTTGTCTACCTATATATGGGAGCATAATCTGTGCTACCTCAAACTATAGTGTATAGGTTCAATACTATCATAGTAGATTCAGACAAATTGGAGAATAAAGTCCAAAAATCTGCCACCTGAGGGATTTAAACTCAGGAATTCACTTAAAAATCAGGCCATAAAACTATTGAGCTACTGAGACATGAGATGTGATCTCCAGTAATATTATGCAGACTACTTTCAAACAGTTCTATTGCTATGCAAACATACTTATTACTACTCATAATAGGCATAAATGCCCCGTCTATGCCACGCTTGTGGTGGCCTGTCCTCTGGTAGCAGCTATAGACAAGAATATCATCGCCCTCCAGAAGCTCCAAGACGCTAGGCACAGAACAAGGATGGACGCCACCCAGTTCATCAAGGCGCGCCGAGCAGGTAAAGTGCTCTCAGGACAGAACAAGCCTAAGCAACTGTGAGAACCAATCGTTCGCCTCAAGAAACTAGAGGGAGAGGAAGCCTCCACTGAGAGAGACCGCCGCCACTTGTCGCTACGGGACGAAGGCCTACCCAACCATGCACCTCCCACACTGGAAATGTCCGAGCAAGATAGACTAAGCGCGGAGCAAAGAAGAGAGGAGTCGCATGTAACCCAGTCCCAACTGCTAGCCGAAGAGATGGCTATCTTCCATCTCCTACTTCAGAAGCAGGATGAACCACAATCCAAGGAAGAACACGCTGAAAGCATCAACGAGGTCGCAAATGTCAATGACAAAAAGTTGACCGAAGCGCAAGCAGCCCGACTAAGACAGACGGTCACAATATCCGCTTTAGCAAGCACTCTCAAGAAAACAGCATCGGATTCGGCGCCAGGTCCTGACGGCCTGACCTTCGAGTTCTGGAAGCACTTCCGGAAGAGAGCAGCCGAAAGGAAGAAACAGAGGAAACCCTACTTCTGCCCGATCACCCTCATACATGCAGCATTCGACGACATCGAAAAACACGGCCTGTGCGAAGCCGCCCACATAAACGACGGACTACTGTGCCCAATATACAAGAAGGGTCCGAGAGACTTACCGCAAAACTACCAGCCGATAACGCTCCTAAACACAGACTACAAGCTCTACACGAAGTGGCGCTCTCTCCTCCTTGCACCCGTCATGCCATACCTGGTCTCCAAAGACCAAGCCGGCTTTCTCGCCAGACGCTCCATATACGACAACGTAGCCCTAGCAAGAATGGTCATGGCGCATGGAGAAGTGAAGAACAAAAACGGCGTACTAGTATTACTAGACCAGGAAAAGGCCTACGACAAGATAGACCTTGACTACCTGTGGAGTGTGGTCCGAGCCTACAACATCCCCGAAGAATGGATCGCCCCTGTTGAAGCACTCTACGCGAAAGCGACATCTAAGGTGATCATAAACGGAGTAATGAGCCAACCATTCGAGCTCACCAGAGGGGTCCGCCAAGGAGACCCGTTATCATGCCTCCTCTTCGTCCTCGCGATCGAACCCCTTGCCGAAATGCTTCGCAAATCAGAACTCAAAGGGATTGAAACCCCAAACTCAATGGAGTGTCTCATAACTACGCTCTTTGCAGACGACACGATAGTATTCCTTAACTGCGACGATGACTTCGCGACACTTGAACAAATTCTAACCAACTGGTGCAAGGCATCAAGAGCAAGGTTCAATATAGCAAAAACCGAGATCATCCCCTTCGGAGATGAAGCATTCCGAAGAGACTTCATCAACGACAGACGAGCGAAACCCTCCCACCAGCGCATTCCCAACAATGTACGCATTCTCCCGGATGGAGAGGCCGCACGCCTCCTCGGAGCCCGAGTAGGCAACAAGCTCTCCCCGGATACAATCTGGGGCCCAACCTTACAAAAACTAGAAGCGAGAATGGCCTTCTGGTCGGAAAGAGACCGCTACCCAGACCTTCGCGTGCAAAAGATGTTTGCAGACTGGCTCCCTGCGGGAATGACACAATTCCTCGCAATGTGCCAAGGTATGCCAAAGTACATAATTGACCGAGTAACCAAACTCCAACAAAACTTCATATGGAAAGGCTCTCGCTACCCGACAATCAACATCAAGCAGCTTCAGCGCTCCAAGTATGAAGGAGGCCTGGGCCTCATCGACCTACACGCCCGCATCAAAGCCATACAAGTGATGAGGATCAAGCGCTGGCTCAACGGAGAGGAACAACCAAGATGGGCGAATTTTGCCAACGCCATCATAGCATCAAGGGTAACCCAAGAAGAAGAAGCCCGATCCGACGAAGAACTCAGGTGGAACCCCTTCACACAGGCGTGGTTGCCCCCGGGAAACAGCCACCTAGCGAGCCACTGGCCGCAGGAACTTCAAGAGATAATGAACACCGCCAGTAAACTAGACATCGCGCTACACATCCTATTCCCCTCGCAGGAACTCAGGAAGCGCCTCCCAATCTGGAATCACATAGCCCTGACATCCACCAACCAACGTATCAGAGTGAAAGTCCGAAACCTCCTGAGACTTGAAACATCTGAATGCCTGTGGAAAGAACACGGGGTCAGCACTGTTGAAGACCTCGAACGAATAGCGAACTCGCGCAAAACACCACTCATCACGAAGACGCGGAAGACTGCAACTGCGACCCTTGCGGGAACAAACGTGAATTCTGCGTCGAGCCCAATGTATGCTTCCGAGACGCCCAAACAATATGGGAGGCGATCAAAGCATCGCGCTGGAACCCCAAAACTCCAGACCCACCAAACCCCCACGGAAACGAACACCCAACTGCCCTCTCGAAAAAGACAGCGAAGCAAGAAGGTGAATGCGCGCCAATCACAGCGCCCCGCACCCTAATCTCTGGCAACGAGATAGCTGATGCAATACGCCTCTTCGCGCCCCAACCCCCCTCTCAAATCAAAGCCAAAGCCCGATACGAAGCTTGGCACAACGCGGAGGCAGCTGCCTTCGCCGACTCCCGTACAAACCCGAACACCAACGTGGAAGAAATAACCGCGGAAGTCATCGCCGCTATGCTCGTCACCGACGATGATATCATTACTCGCCACGGAGCCCTGCTACACCCCGAAGGGTCCCATAAGTACAACCTCCCTCAAGAATTTGAGATACGCCCGCAATGCTCGACACAGGAGAACAACCCGATTAGACCGCTGATCCTGGCCACCATACAGGCAATCGACCTAACAGACCAAAAGGCGACATTAATCATCAGAACCACGGAATTGAAGTTTGCATCCATACTCACTGAAAAGAAGCAAGCCGAGGAAGACCTCGACCTGCTGAACCTGCGAAGCGCAGACGCATGGCGGACCTTGTTTGCGAAAGTCAACCAACGATCCGGCGTAACCAAAGTAATCCTCACCAGTGCATCGTCCACAGAGGCAAAGAACCTCCTCTCGGAAGCGTCGAACGAGCCAGAGAACCAACACAGCGACCTTACAAACGACGATTCAGTCGAGAGATGGCGCCCAAAAGGAGCCATACTTTCGAAAATGACCCAGAAACTGGCCTACAAGTTCATCAAATGTGAACATCCGATTACCGACAAAGAAACACCCACTATACACCTGGCAATGGCGAGACACGCCGCCTGCGAACAAAACGGCTCCCTTCCCTCCAACGCCGCCGTCTGGGCAACTACATGGAGTAAAGACCTAAAGACCAATGATCAGGAATGGCTTTGGAAGACTATTCATGGCGGCTTCAAAATCGGAAAATACTGGGAATCCATCCGCAACTACGAACAACGAGGCCGCTGCTCCCTGTGCGACGCGGAAAGAGAGTCGATGGAACACGTACTATTCGAATGCGACATTCCAGGCGCAGCTGAAGTGTGGGAGGAAGCAAAGAGCCTCTGGGAGCGGAACGGCTCCGGCCCCTGGCCGACAGGGAACCAGTTCGGCGTCATCATGGCTGCCGGCTTGATGCGATTCAAGCGTAACAGGAAACGCAACCGCGGAGCAGAACACCTATTCCGTATTATAGTCTCGACGGCATGCAGAACCATATGGAACATTCGATGCGAGCGGGTCATACAAGAGAAAGAAATCTCAGCCTCGGAAGCGAAGGTAAGATGGTGGTCAAACATCAAGAAGAGGCTGAACGTCGATCAAGCCATGACGAGCAAACGGTTCGACAACCTTGCCATTTCCAGGCAGAGAGTACATGACACATGGTACAATATCCTCAAAAAGGACAACCTCCCGCAAGGGGAATGGATCGGTAGAGGAGTGGGGGTTTTAGTGGGTAGCAACTCGCTCGCAAGCGAGTTCGGAATCACATAGCAGTCCCACACATCAAAAGTGCGTAATGCATTTCCTCCCGGGGCCTACCGACTACAGACTTCATACTACATGGAATACTACGAACTACTTCAGGCGGGCTCTTGCCAGCCGAAACTTTAACGCCCTTCTGGACCTTTGCCTCGCGAAGGTGGTCGAAGGATACGCGTTCCCCAAAAAATAAAAAAAATAAATAAATGTTAGTGCTCGCACTGTGTGGCCCTACCTGAGCATGGCTTTCGTGCTTCCATTGATATGTCCACATGCACCCACAAGCATGTGATGTGCTTGGGTGTCCAGCACCCATCAGCTTCTTCTCACCTCCCCGACATCTGTTCACATTGGCATCTGTACGATTTCTTGATGGCTGAGAAGAGAACATGCTCTCGCTGCTCACAGCCAAAGTCTTTGCCTGCAGTGATTGGTGCATAGGGAAGTCAGACAAGGTCACATTTCCAATTGAGAGATATTGACGCGCCATTTTCGGCTTTGACGCCAGGATGTGAAGAGCAAGATGCTGATGTGCGTATCGCCGTGCAAAGGTGCAATCTGGGCGAGCCGAAACAAACCCAAACCCTAACCCTAGCGTCGAAGACACAGTTGCGAGAGCGTCACAAGAACCGGGCTTGCGAGCGCGGTGGACATGATAACGGAGAAGGCGCGGCCAGGAGGCCGAGGCGGAGCTGAAGAACTTGAGGCACACGCACTCGCACTGGAGAGGGACAAACAGTGGGATTCGGGAAACTGGAAGATTGTAGTGTACAGGTAGAGCGAGGTTATATAGTAGATAGAGGGTATGAGAGAGCTGTGCAAGATACGTAGCGTAAGCAGTACAGTATGTCGAGTAGCGCGTAAGGGTATGGTATGTACGGGAATACACAGTATGGGTGTGAACAAGATCATATGGGAAGCTGCAAACCCGGGCCGAAGTGAGGCGAACGGGGAGAACGAGAGCATCGCACCACTCGCAAACCGAGGCAAACCCATGTGGAATAGAGCCTAATCATGTGTATGTGTCGTCAGGGTGGTACGGGGCACATCATTATCCCCCAAACTCAGATACTGACCATCCTCGGTCAAACAAACACCGTGCTAGGGTTCGGCCCTAGAACACTATGATGAGCCCCTCGGGGCCGCCGCTAGGTGGGCAAGAGTGACGAGCAAGTCTAGAAAGAAATGCAAATTGACAAGCTACTGGTAACATACATGCGAGACCGACTACTTAAGAGCACATCAAAAGAAGCTTGATCGGATCACATAAGCAGCCCAGAACATGAACAAAAAGCGGAAATCCGGAAGTAAAACATAAGAAATCAAAAGAAAATTAAAATTAAATTAAAATTAAAAGAAAAAGAAAATTAAAAAGGGTGACCGAACCATGACACACCGCCGATGATAAGGTGATTGACGAGACAAATGGTAGCAATGGCCGTGGCAGGCGGGACTTCAATCGGCAAACGGCTGGGAACTCCCGACGGATACTGAGTGGCGTGCTGAGCTGATAGGTGGCATACGGGTGCTGGTAGCGCATATAAAACCGCGTGGTGTGTACTGGAGAGACCGTCAAACAAAGCACAATGTCTTTCTTCGTCAATCGCGCTACACTCGGGCTTGCTCTCATCTCTCAAAAGATCTTGCACTATGCCCTTGAGGTGACCATGAACGGGCATGTGTACAACCACGAGCACGCCAATGACCGTATCAATTTCCGTAACATTATTGTCAAGTTGCATGCCTTGCTGGTAAGTCATGTGTCTTAACGTCACCATTTTTCTTGCTCTAACGCGGTCTTGAAGCGTGCATACGAGGCCGTTGGTGGCAATTTATCCCACGACCGTACCCTCGAGCGCACCATCCGTGGCTTTGTCGCTTTCACTGAAGGCTTTATTGCCCAGCACACCGAGATTGTGGCGCCCTTTCACCCTCAAATTCTCTACTTCAAGCCTGAAATGTGTGGCGAGATCGAGACCTTCCTGTACCGCCAGGACGAACATGCCGATGAGGATCGCTACCCGCAGACGCAGGCTGCTATGCAATCCGTGATGAACTTCTTCGTCTGGCGCACTGACACCGAGAGCGCCAAATACATGTCGTGGCTGTGGGACGAGGTTCGCCAGAATAGCGGCGCAATTCAGGAGTCGAACGACACAGTCTCGTTCCTGTACCGTCCTGCAGCGATGGGCGAGATTATGAGTCCGGCAAGCTGCATCGAGATCTCGCGTGCTGAGTTTGAGGCGAATGTACAGGAGGCTGATCTTTGGCATGAGCAGTCGGTTCCAGGTCTTCGCTTTGGTGGGTCTGTGTACGAAGACGATTGTGTGGTAGGATCATCACAGCAGGCAACTGTCGGGTCGATGGAGTCGTAGGTTCTGGGCGGGTTGATTCACACTTGTGCTTGTTATTGCATGTAGTTCCGTCGTTCATTGAGAAAATGAATGTTTCATTCAAAATTAGTCGATATAAGTGTCAGGCTCCTCCCCGCAACTCAGCAAATGACCCTCCGTGGTCAATACTGCAGCAAAATCAGCTAGTTGTTCAGCTCTTCATCTACCAGGCCCTCACCATCACCCTCATCGTCGTCGTCAGCTTTGTCCGAGTCCTCCATCTCACGCAATCGTGCCATTGAGATGTCCAGCAAGCCGTCTAGGTTGGGCAGAGTGATCAACTGTTGAGCAAAGTATGGGATCAGGCGAAACACGGCGATAGGGCAATGGTGTACCGAGCCACCCAATTCACAGACGATGTAAGCTCCGCTGCGGTTCCTCGAGATGATGACAAGCAGACCGAGATAGCGTGAACGGGTCTTGTTCTTGAGCCCCTTATCATAGTGCGTGTTCCTCATGAGCATGAGAGATCCAGCCTTAAAGTCGTAGTCGTGTATAGTCGCAGCATGTTCAGCCTCGAACCGGCAAGCAGCCTCTATACGGGCCTTATAGACGTTGTAATGAATACGAGCGAGGTCTTCGTGACGCTTGAGAAGATCCAGTGAACGGCGGGCAATCAGATCGGCGGTGGAGATCGGGAAAGAGGTCGGTGGCGGCTGGAGATAAGTTGCCTCTGCAACATCGAGCGGGAGTATCGGATGGGTGCCGGTAAGCGCAAAATATGGAGAGCAGCCCATGCGATGTCGGACGGTAACGCGGTCGGCCCAGAGTACCGAATACAAATGACGGTGCCACTTGTTCTCATTGCCGTGAGCTGCTTTGAAAAGAGACTGTCGGAGATCAAAATGCGACCGCTCTACGATACCATTGGCACGGGAGTTGTAGTCAGATATGCGGATATGATGAACAGGCACCTTGAAGTCGTCGTGCAAGCTCTCAAGTGCCTTGATGAAAGGTTTGCCGTTGTCGGTGACGATTTCGGTGAGAGCACCATAGCGATATAAGAGCTCCTCGAACATGAACTTGGTGATTGCACGGCCAGTTTCTCGTTTGAGCGCGATAGCTTCGACGAAGTGTGTTACCGAGCATCTTGCATGAACTATGTACTTGTAGCCACCTGATAGAGGCATGAACATTGTGTCGGCGTAGATCTTGGCCATCACGGGAGCGGGAGTCGCGACGGTCGGCGGAATGCGTAGCTGGCATATTTGGCGCTGCTGACAGAGATCACATGTACGGGCATACTAGGCGACGTCCTTCTTGAGTGCAGGCCACCAGAAACACTCATTTAGAAGTGCTCAAGTAGCGAAGATGCCACGATGTCTGACGTTGTTGTGAGCTTGCTGCAGGATTTGGAGTCGATCTTCTGGCCAGACCACGATCTTGTGACGTCCATGCGGGTCACGGTGCCAGAGTCAGTTATCTAGAACAAAGAATTGCCATACGTATCCCAGAAACTGCGAGAACGCGCTGTCGGACAGGTCGTCGGGCCGTTTTAGGGTCAAAAGATAGAACCGGACACGTAGGAGGCACCCGTCACCTGCGAGTGTATGTTCCAAGTGCGGGATAGACACAGGAGAAGCTGCAGAAGACGGTTCCTGGTCCGATTGGCTGAAAGCATGTTGAACGGGTGGGAGGGCGGGAGAATCGCGGCGGCAGAAAGCATCATTGATAATGTGCATGAACTCATACACATTATCAATCCAGTTGTCGTAGTCGGGCAGGTGGAACTCGGGCAGATCTCCATCATAGTGGCATCGGCGCAAAGTACCGTCGACTGCATGTGAGGCGCCAGGTACGTGCTGAAGGCGGAAGTGGAAAAGCAAGATGGCGATGATCCAACGGTTGATGACAGCCGTCGCCTTGAGATCTGGATTGTTGAGCATTCCTTGAATATACTGGGCATCAACTTCTACCACAAGGCTGCGAACTCCAACGAGGTAGTGCTTGAGGGAGCGTAGGGCGCGATAGAGACCATATAGTTCCAACTTCGCCTGGGAAAACCATGCCTTGCGATCATTGAGCAGAATTGAACCGAATTGAGCATAGTACCGGATCTTCGGGTCCTTTTCGTTGCACTGACAGAGGGCAAATCCGACGGCGATGTACGAGGTATCCACAGCAAGAATGACTTCAGCAAGAGAGCTGTAGTCAACGAAGAGCCGGCGAGTTGATTAACGCGGTCTTGAGATTGCCTTGTGACGCGATCTGATCCGGACCCCCAGTAAAGACCGCCTCCTTGCGAACGAGCGAGAGCAACGGGTAGGCGCGTTTGGCAAAGTCTTTTATGAACATACGGCCGATGCCGACTGTACCGAGAAAGGCGCGTACATCCAAAACGTCGCGGCAGTCGCCCCAGTTAAGAACCTTGTTGACGATTGTTGGGTCGGGAACACGTCCGGCATAAGTACACTGATGGCCAGCGATCATGAATTCGGGAACGCAGATGTAAGCCTTGAAACCGGAGAAGGTGCCGCCACAGTAGCGCATTCGCTGTATGTTCCGATTGACGACGAGGAGGTGCTTCCAGACAAAATGGCAGATACTGGGGTTCTCCGGGATCGTCTCGTAGGTGTCGCCTAGCTCGTAGCGTGTTGCTGGGCCGCGTATGGGTACATCGTTGATATACGGCTGGGTGAACTCTGGGACTTCTGGCTGGAGGATGTACGTGACGTTGTCATGGAAGATCGGGACCGAATTCGTCCAGCCCATAGGTAATGTCGTTAGTCGCATTGCGCCGAAGGGAGTCTGGAAAGTCGTTAAGTTGCGGTAAGCTTCATGGAGACGCTGTTTGTCGTATCCGGTGTATAGATCCATGACGGCGCCGCACGCGCGGCCTGCAAAATGATCAGCGAGCTGTTCCGTGAACGGCGGGACTCCTGAATGCGTGATAGTGACCGCGTTCAGCGGCTCGAGCGAATGCACAATACGCAAACTCTTGCCGTCTTTCTTAACGACGGTAAACCAGCGGCCACGGTAAGACAAGTTTGACAGCTCGTAAACACCGGCGGCCTGCTTGATTCTGATCTGTTCGCAGACTTCTGAAAAGATACCTGGTGGAATAGGTATGTTGCGCTCGACCCATGGCGTATGCGGGAGCATAGGGATCTTGACGGGCGGGAAGAAATCCTTGCGGAAGTGACCGCGTTCGGTATCATCCCAAGTGAAAGCTTCATTCTGCATGGACATGAGGTGATGGAGCAAGTCGTGCTCGCGGGGCCAAAGACAACCGTCTGGGTGCGCGCGGTCTATAACTGTTTTGCATTCGGCAGTATAGTGGCCAGTGGGAGTGTATGGGGGCGGATCGGTGGGAAGTACGGGCATGTCGGCTAGCGGGTCGCCTACAATTTTGCGTACGATGCGGAATTCGTCTGGGAGGTCTGCGCGTACTGGGTGGACATTCCGGGAAACAGGCTTATACTTTTTCTTCGATGCTGCATAGATCGGTAGAGGCTGGAGAGTATCGGCAGGTTCAGACAGAAAAAAAGTACGCCCGAGAGACATGTGAGGCGAGGAAGCGTTGAGAAGCACAGAAGGCTCAGGCTGACAAATGGAGATAAAACTTGATGAAGGTGAGGCGCGCGGCGCATCTAGCGGCGCATAGTTGTACAGAGTCGAGTACGGGAAGCTAGGGTTAGTGAACTGGTCAGTTTCGAGAAGCTGAGGGTCGCAAGCAGATAAATAGAGAGCCTGTAGCTCTGAGGGTGCGAGAGGAGAGGCAGAATCAAAGGGAGCATAGGCCAAGACAAGAGGATCGGCCATATCTAGCGCAGAGACAATAAGCGCAGCCATCTGGCCGTCCACGAGGCCATCAAGAAGAGGACCGAAATGAACGGCCCGACGCCGGGTTAGGAAAACGCGGGCGTGAACGCGGCTTGGTCGGAATCGAGATGGGCGCAGACAAGTTAGAATCGTGTACCGTGATGAGCTGTGACTCATCGCAGAAGTTCTATACTAGTGTTTCATCGAGAATGTCAAAGAGGCGACCCCAGAGAACGTCATAGGCGGGGCTGCGAATGACATGCACTTGCAAATAGAAAGTGATGGTGTCGAGCTTGAAGGGGACGTTACACGCGAGTCTGAGCGTATGATTGATCTTGCCGTTTGCGGACTGCATGGGGAGCTTGAAGGTGTCATTGTATGGGATGCTGTAGGCATGACATACGCCCTCCGACATTGAGATGATACTGGAGCCGGGGTCGATGATGCAGTTGACTTTGCCTTTGTTATTGATCACAGCTTCTAGCTCGCGTATCGCAGAGGACTCCTTGGACACGACCACCATGGGGACCTCTTCCTCCTTACTGTGTTCCTTGAAGTATTGCTTGTAGACGTCCAGTACGCGAATCCCTCTATCCAGCGACACCTCGTACTGACTGACCATTGTATTAAGGAAGTTTTCAAATGACGCGGCGCCCTCAAACGCGGCGGGTATATCCTGTAGGCGCTGCTCGGCCTTACTGAGCCTAACAGGTATGTCGCGCACTTCTAATCTGTCGAACGCGTATGATTCTGACACATTTTCGAGGACAGGCTGAACCTCTGCAATTCAGCGCGAGGAGACAGCTTCGCGGATCTTAGCGTGGACCTTGGGCGCAATAGAGAGTAACTCCCGGTGAGTCAGTGTCATGTCTGTGCCCATCGAGCGCTCATAAACATGCTGTGCAGCTTGTGCGTAGTACACGGGCGGCTGGGTGCGATACGCGGGCTCGTTGCATTTGGGCGCGGTGGGCTTTGGCGGCGGGGCTCCGACGTTCCGCGTCTGCAGCGGTGTGTACACGGGATTGCGTGTGTTGGCGTACGAGTGCTCGGGCATCTCATTGCGCATATTCGTGTGTGTTTCCGGTGCAGGCGTGACAGTCTCGGGCTTAGGCGTGGCGCTGTTACGTGCGGGCGGTGCGGTCATGCTCGAGGCTTCCTCGCGCGGCATATGCGGTGGCCTTTCGCACTTGGGCGATGATCCTGGCACGTCAAACCGTACACTACGGCGGTCGGCGCGGTCTTGACGCGAGGCCTGTGCCTGCGGGCGCTTTGTGGCGTGATTCATACGTCTAGCATCCTCGGGTTGTTGCATGTAGGCCGCTTGCTGACCTGCGGCCCGTTCTAGAGCAGCTTTTTTGTCTCGGAGGTGCGCGAGGCGCTGTTCCCGGCTTAGGAACTGCTGCGTGAGCGATGGGGCGGCGGACGTGGGCGTATATGACAGGTTTGGCGCATAGTTTGTGTACATAGGGCGTGGCGCCAAAGAATGTTGCGTGGCGAACATCATTTGCGGTGACACATTCTGCTGCTGCTGCTGCTGCTGCTGCTGACCCGCGAGCGGGTTCTGGTGGTGCCAGGCGTTGATGCGAGCTTTGAGATTTGGTCCGGAGATGATGCTGGGCACGTACTTGCCCGTCGGCAGTACGAGATCATTATGCTGATTCCGCATCGCGCGCCCTGTGCGTATGTATTCTTCTGCAACCATACAATTGCGAAGGTAGTGGCCGGGAAGTCCGCAGAAGCAATAATTTCCGTCATCGGGCTGGTTCCTATGCGGCTGCATCGAGTTCAGCTGGTATTGCTGTGGGAACTGAGGCTGAGACAGCGGGAGGTTATTCCGCGGCTGCTGCATCGACTGCTGGCTAATGTTCTACATGGTCTGCATGAAATTCGTCATGGAACGGAAGAACATGTCCATTGATTCGGTCTTAATAATTGGCGCGGCAGGATCTGGCAGCAATGTGGTCACTGACTGCGCGGTATAACCCTTTGTGCCATGAAGTACGTGCCGAGCAGCAGCGACGATGTCTGCGAGTGCATACGGGATGCCAGGTAACACGTCGGGCTGCTTGATCGCGAGTCTTGCTGACACTTTGGTCCATAGGCCAGGTGGAAATCCTCACGCGAAAGCCCTATTGCGCTCACGCTCAGACAAGATCCCCTGGTCAATCAGGTACTTAGCAACATGGCAAAAGTTACGCTCGTAGTCGGCAAACTCAACAAGAGTGCTCATCCCGGGCCATGCACGCGATCCGACGATCAGATCCAGATCTTCTATGTCATATTTCTGTGTGTCGCCAGTGCCGGGATACAGCTCATTGACAGCCTTCTTGAAGTCGTTGTAGGTTTTTGTGTTGTCAGTGAATTCGGCGAGTTCTTCCCATATCTCAACCTCGCTCAACGGTGCCAGGCGAGTCACATGCTTTTTCTTCTCAAGATCATCATTGACACGGCAGGAATCAAACAGAAAGTCGAGGTTGCGCCAAAATACACGAATCGTGTGCGGATCCTTCACATCAAGCTTCGGGGCAGCACTCGCGCCACGAGCAGGTATCATACGGTCGGCCATTGGCGGTACAATGGGCGATAAGGGACGAGGGGTGTCGAGGAGGATTAAGGTCGATGGCGTAGTCAGTAGCGAATAGGGAGTATGACGGGGATTGGCTTGTCTTTTGTCAAGCCACGGGTCAAAGGCTGAGCTTAGGGGGCTAGAAATGTCGTCGGGGTCAAGATCAGGTACTCCGTGTAGATCTAGTTGATTGTGTGTAGCTTCGTTGTCTTTGTCGGTAAAACTTGAGGCTGTCTGAGCACGCTGTTGCTGCCCTCGGGTGACTGGAATCTTGAGAACTGAAACTTGTCGCTAACAACTAGGCGACGATTGAACGGTCTTACTGAGGGTCCTAAGGGGGGCACTCTGGCCGAGACTAACAAGAATGCGTGCGAGAGAGAGATAAACAGTTGTTGATTGATGTGGATGTCCGGTGTACCAGCAAGAAGTTCAAATGTAACCCTCGCGGTAGGCTCCATATGATGTGCATATTGCCGTGCAAAGGCGCGAGCTGGGCGAGCCGAAACAAACCCAAACCCTAACCCTAGCGTCGAAGACGCAGTTGTGAGAGCGTCACAAGAACCGGGCTTGCGAGTGCGGTGGACACGATAAGGGAGAAGGCGCGGCCAGGAGGCCGAGGCGGAGCTGAAGAACTTGAGGCACACGCACTCGCACTGGAGGGGGACAAACGGTGGGATTAGGGAAACTGGAAGATCGTAGTGTACAGGTAGAGCGAGGTTATATAGTAGAGCAAGAGGCCTTCGATAAGATGAAGCACACATTTACGTCGTCCCCTGTCCTCCTTATGCCAGACCCTACTAAGTCTTACCGGGTAGAATGTGATGTGTCAGACTTTGCCATCAGTGCCATGTTGTCACAACATGCCGAGGACAATGACTGGCATCTGGTGGCATACCTTTCCCATGCCCTCACCACCTGGGAACGGAACTACGATACCCACGACAAGGAGCTGCTGGCCATCATCCACGCGCTTGAAGATTGGTGCCATTATCTCGAGGGTTCCCTTCACCAAGTCGAGATCTTTACTAACCACAAGAACCTCAAGTACTTTACCACTGCGCAGAAGCTAAATAGACGCCAGGCTCGGTGGGCCCTATACCTATCCCGCTTTGACTTCATCCTCTGCCATTGCCCTGGCCGGTACTCCCATGCCGACCCCATGTCCCGCCGTCCTAATCATTGACTCGGCGTCTCCAAGGACAACTCTAACCGTGTCCTGTTCCCGGCGGCTGAGGTGTCCATTAACGCTACCCAGCTGATATCCCTGGACGATGTCAGGCAACGAATTTTGGACACGGACACGAAGGATCAGGAGGTCACGGCGGCCTTGCGCATTATCGAAGAGGAGGGACCGGCTGCCCTGAAGCACAAGCTTGTTGGTTGGGAACAGAAGGACGGTCTCCTGATATACAACGCACGACATTGTACGTCTCTGCCATGATACGCTGGCTGCGGGCCACCCTGGGCGCATGCGTACAATGGAACTCGTGCAGAGGGACTTCTGGTGGCCCGGTATGTCGGTTTTCATTCGCGAATATATTCGAGGCTGTGCTACTTGTCAGCGCATGAAGATCCGCAACCACCCGCCAGAGATACCACTCCATCCAAATGAGGTCCCCACACGTCCCTTCCAGATCATGACAACCGACTTCATCACCGACCTCCCACCCTGTCAAGGCTTCGACTCAATTGCCGTATATGTGGACCGTGGTTACAAGATGGTCTATATTGCTCCCACAACCAAGACAGTTGACAGCCTGGGATCAGTGTCCCTGTTCATGCGCTACATCTCCCTCACACCGGTCTTATGGAACAGCTTATCTCTGATCGCGGTAGCCAGTTCGCTAGTGAAACCACTCGAACACTACTCACCAAACTCGGAGTCAAGTCGTCACTCAGCACCTCCTACCACCCTCAGATGGATGGCCAAATGGAACACTTCAACCAAGAACTAGAACAATATCTGCGCGTGTTCTGCAACTTCTGCCAGGACGACTGAGTTGACTGGCTCCCACTGGCCCAGTTTGCTCACAACTCTTAAGTTCAGGCGTCCACTGGCAAGTCGCCGTTTGAGCTGCTTTATGGCTTCACGCCGTGTGCCTACCCCCAGCTCAACCCCACCACATGCTTCTCACATCTCCGGGACCGGCTACGTCACCTTGAGTCCGTGTGCGAGGAGGCCCAGGCCAGCCTGCAGATCGCTGCGGAACTCATGAAGGACCGTCACGGTGTTCCTGAAGCTACCTACAAACTATTCAAGGTTGGTGACAAGGTCTGGTTGGAGGGCAAGGACCTCAAGTCCGTACGACCAAAGGCGAAACTCAATGCCAAGCAGCATGGGCCGTTCACTGTTACAGAGGTCCTCAGCAATCTGGAGACCGCCATCAACTTCCGTCTTGACATTCCAAAGACTTGGAAGCGGATTCACTCAGTCTTCCACACTCATCTCCTCACCCCATACATGGAGACGCCAGAACACGGCCCTAACTACACAGAGGAACCACCTGAGTTGGTCGATGATAAGGAGGAATATGTGGTAGAGGCCATCCTCAATGGCTAGGAAACCAGGAACAAGCACGGCTTTGAATACCTCGTCAAGTGAGAGGGCTATCTGGACACGGCGAACCTGTGGTGACCGGTGTCTGCTCTCAAGAACGCAAGGATGCTATAGCTGAGTACCATAAATATCATCCTAAAGCGCCACACCCAAAAAGTTACCAAGAACCCTAAACGACATGCTCTGGGCGTAAGCATGTCTGAGAGAGGGGGCAATGCCATGGTTCGGCCGTTGCGTGATTCAGCAATATCTTTATTCTTTTCTTTATTCTTTTCTTTTCTGACTCGGCATCTCGGCATCTCGGCATTCCGGCACACGGACTTCGGACTCGCATGACTCACACCATTCACGTATGACTCGGCCCGCTTATACACTCTTCCTTTGTCAGTGGGGCGCGGCTTACTCAGTCATCCACCTGCTTGTCCGTCTTCGTCATTACGTTCCCGCACTGCCTTGACCTGTATATAAGACTCTTCCCCCATGTACCTAAGCTCCTTTAGTTCGTCCATCTTGCAATCTACCCTCTGTGGTGTTCTCCTCTGTCCCCTCTGTCTCTACCATCGCATACCCTTGTGTTGTCACTGGGTTCCTGCGCTTGGTATCTGTCTGTCTGTCTGTCTGAGTGCCAATAGCGCGGCTCAGAGATCTCCCCTAAGTGCGGCCCTAGCACAGAGCAGTCGATACACCCGCTACCGGAATACTTCAAACACTACTTATGGTTCCTCTGGAATCTGTACCAAACACAGCACCCGGCACTTCCGGGTGCTAAGCCGGTACATGGCGTGATCTCCGAGCCAAAGGAACCCGATAAGGCATCCTGCCTGGTCTGTACCCTACACAGTGAAGCTGCCATACACGTGTCAATAAACACCGGCACGGGCCGTGACGCGTTGGCATGCTTCTTCGGGACCCCCAAGTTATACAGGGATCTCCTAGAAGACAACAACGTCTCCGTCAACCCAAACAGCAAGCTCGCTCGCCGCATTTTCAATCTCTTGACGACCAACCTCGATATGATGCGCTGGTTTGCGGAGCGCAGACTTACCGTGGAGGAAGCCAAAGAACTGTTTGCCTGGTCGAAGACATACATCGAACGGCACTATATGGTCCCGAACGCGAGTGGAACCAGCATCCCGGGCATCATCAAGACACTTTGGGAGTGTATCCACAACCGTCGTATCGACACGAAGTACAACGTTCTCGGTGAAACCTGGGAGCGCCGCAAACCAAAAATGCACAAGGCGCTCACTGGCTACGGTGCTAACTTGGAATTCAAGAAGAAGACAAACGCGGCACCCACGCCCGCCACCGCCACGCCCATCGTGTCGTCATCCTCCCCCGTCGTCATCAAGGAGACCGACGAGGAGATGGAGAACATGTCTTGAGATATCGCGATTAGCTACCCGTGTACGCCCAGACTGTAAAGACGTACTCGGAAACTGTCTACCTGTATAGTTTTGATTTGTGCCACAAATGTAATGAACTATGCCGGGATTGTTGTGTGATATATGCGACGTACCTCGTACTGGGTTATTGTTCCAGCCTTAGGCTTTCTCTAGCGGGGGGATGTGTAAGTACGCGGTGTTCCGCCACATCAATTGTAGTTTATCTTATCTGTAGATGGATAGCGTGGGTAGCATACAATCCCGGTGACTAGTAATCACCGAAGGCCGAGGGTATTTAAGGGCGCGAAGCGCCCTCCCAAGTCCTTACGCTTTTACTATCACCTCGACGTACACTCTGTGTTTTATCTAGTTCAATATAACTGGGTCTAATGCATTCTCGTGTGCATCAAGGCAGTATCGAAAGCGGTAAACTTATAACCGCTCTCGTCTCCGGCCCGGGCGGGCCACCAGTCTAATCCGGCCGTTGCCAGATAATCGAAGGGAAAAGAAAAGAAAAATGAATAATCGTGGGACCAAGGGTCGAACCGTGACACACAGCCTTGGTGAGAATGTGCTTAGTGAGCCACCCGGCCTTTGCTGACTAAGCAGAGGTGAGTCAAACTGGGCCGAGTCATACGAGAAGGGGATGAGTCATGCAGTCAAGGAACCTTCCGGCACATTCCAGCCAGCACCAGACCGCTCCGGTCTCTAGCCCGGGCAGGCCACTGGTCCGATCCGGCCATTACTGGATAATCAAAAGGAAAAGAAAAGAAAAATGAATAATTGTGGGACCGGGAGTCAAACCATGACAGTTTAAACAAACAAGTACATAGGGTGGTCAATGAATGAGTCCAGGTAGAACAGCATAACACAAACGGGCACATCTTCAGACAACCACTGAGAGCCCCGGATGGGGCAAATTTCGCGTACTACTGAGGTGAAAGCCACCTTTCACCCGGATCCGGAGTGAATCCGACATTCACTCACGCAGTAAAATTTGCGTCGGGCGAGGGTGACAAAAAGCACGCGAAATCGTGTCATAAGATGCAAGTGAATTCTGCCTGAAGAGGGCAGTGAATTTCACATCAAAGAATACAGTACAACTCGGCTACACACTGCAGCGTACATATGTGAGACCACAGAGTATGAGCACGCCTGGTTCTTTCATCGGTGTATAATGACCCTCACCGTTGTGAGAAAGGACTGGCGAACAACAGGCAAAGATGACTTGCGTGCGGAATGAGAGGCATGACGTCATACCGCCGTTCTAGGGCTGCGCGCGATGCCTTGGCATGGCATCGCCGGCTTGTCCTCCCCTGTCCTCCCTCCCTTCAGTGTGTTAGGCTTGCGCACGCAACCGCAACAACATCTGGATATGAGGAGTGAGAACAGCAACACCATGGGCAATCAGCGTGCGTCCCATGGGACTCTTGCTTGCCTGTACCCCACTAATAAACTTCGTAGAGTCTCTGCAATTTCTCGATGGAGGCAACTTGGCGTCAGACGAGATGGTGATTGCGTCAGAGGCAGGCAAGGGGTTGCATCAGGACCCTCTATGGTGGGTATGGTCTTCGGAAAGGGAAAAGGGAGTGATGAGTGCAGAAGATCAAGCATCAAGACAGCTAGTGTATTGTATTACAATTGTTCGCTTTATTGTATGAGTAGTCTAGTCAATGTACTTTATTATCTGTCCGCCCTGTGCTTTCTGTGTGAGCAAACAAATGTAGTAGTTCGTGGCCCTGTGGCTTTCACCACATATTTTCATGAAATTCACCTCGAACGGAGTGAAAACATTCAAAAGCTGGACAACGTGATAGCGACGTTGAAGGGCCTGAATTTCACCTTCTAGGACTTACAACATCCGGCAGTGACAAATCACTGCGCCAGAGTGAAGTTCACATTCAGACAGCCGGAATACTTCTTCGAAACGGGGTGAAAAGCAGGGCAAATTTCACTCCATTCCGGGGGCTCAGTGAACCAACCCAGATCTGCCTGTCTTCCGAAGTTTGGTACTAGATGCCAACTCCTGAAGATGACATTGAGTGGTACAATGAATGCGCGGGGTTCGCCATGCTCGATATACCACAATACTCCCCAGAGCAAGCTGTGCCTCTCTTGTCCTCCTTCAAAGGGTGTTAAGAGCTCGAGATAGGCCAAGTCCTGACAAGCACCTGCCAGTCGACATTTGCTGATCACATCATGGAGGTTAAGTTCTGGACAGAGACAGAGGCTCCAGTCACAAACAGAGGCTCTGTTTGGGGATGGAGGGGTCAGGTCAGGGCTGGACATCCCTTGTCGGCAGAGCGTGTCTCTGGCGAGTCTCCGACCGGAGCCTGACAGAGACAGACCATGTTTCAGAAGAACAAAGAGTACTCGAGCCTGCCTCTGTCACTCTTCTTGTAATCGGTCACCAGACTAGATGCCTCCTGTGAATCATGCTTCTCGAAGCGCAGTTGCGCAACCCCACAAGTATGCGCGACCATAAATCGACCGCTCATCCCAATTGGGAAGGTGTCTCAGACGCGTCCGACTTGCGACGCGCCTCCGACACCCGCCCACCCGAGCCCCCTGTCCACCTCCCCTAAGCCCCTCGTCCCCCTTCCCATTGCCCTTCGCGTGCCCGCCGTCGTCTGCGGCTGCGTCGAGGGCGAGGAAATGGGGGGATGGGGGAATTCGGGGATGGTGGAAAGGCAGGCTCTGTCTCCTTCCCGTGCACCAAGGGCGACCTTTATCGACTTTCGCCATCAACCTCGGACCGGGCTGTCTGTTTTCAGGCCAGTCCGATTTCGAGTGTGACCGGGCGTGTTTTGCTTACGCCTAGTTCTAGCAATGCATCGGGCTGGTCGAGTGCAGCTTCGAGCCAGTCCGCGCGCGGCTTCGAGCCAGTCTGCGCGTGGCTTCGGACCAGCACCCGCGCCCTCCATCTCTCGCGTTCGCCTGCGTGGGGGCGTAGGCCGCCCCCACACCCCCTGCCTCGTAGTGTCGGTCTGGCACAATGTCATTAGATACTATCTATTATGTATTTATTTATTTCCGGGGGCGTTGGCCGCCCCCGGACCCCCTGCCTCGCGGAATCGGTCGGACACATCGCGGCTGTAAGTGCCGCTGGCGAGTTAAGTCTTTCCGGGGGCGTCGGCCGCCCCCGGACCCCCTGCCGTGCTGCAGCTGGTGCGCGTCTCGGACAACAAATCGCGCTCGTTTCGCGAACACTGCGTGAGCCGTTCTTTTCATTAAGCTCCAACAATGCTTGGGGCTCGTTCCTCGCCCGCAAAGCATTTTTTCGCTCAATGAACGAGCCATTCACTCGTGCTTCTCTGCACGTCGCACGATTCTTATGTCCTCGATGGGGGCGTGCCGCCCCCAGGCCCCCTGCTCCGTCGCTCCGCGATGCGTACATCTTGTATTAATTGTTCTTGTATTAAATAACCAATAAAATTTGACATTATGACCGCTGACGGGCGTACAGAGGGCGCTTCTGTAATAGTGCTGTGAGATCGCGACGCATAGAGGTGGCCTGTGCCTCTATACGCCCGATATCCTCCTTCGAGAAATCCGCCGGTGAGAGAACTCCGAGCTGCTCCGAAAGTTCGGCGATTTTCGCCAGCTCGGTGATCGCGCGTGTACGTGCACCGTCTTTTGCGAGATCGGCCGCCGGCATGTTCGTGTCAGGCAGAAGCTGAAATTGGGCTAGGCTAGCTGAGGTGTCAAATGTGGAGAGGGGCTGGACAAGAGGTTGGGGTTGTTGGAATTGTGGTGGTGGCGGCGGCAGCTGTGCGGCAGCAGGTTCGGCCGAGGCGGCATAGATGTGTGCCGCGGGCTCCACCGAGTACAGTGCGAAGCGGGCGGCGAGGTACATGTGCTTGCAAGACAGCAGTGTCTGTGCATATGCCGGGCACGAGCACTTGGCGATGACCGGTCGTAGCAGTTCGGTAGTCGTACGGCCTGGGATTTCGCAGACAGAGACTTCGTACCAGACTTCAGGGTCACGCGTGAACGACATGACGAGGATATCCGGGACCTGTAAGCTATGAGCTGTGCAAACTTCTGAGGGACTGATTACGCACGGAAGCATTCTCGTCACCCCCGACATCAAGTCGAACCATGTCACCAAGCTCGATGCTTGGGATCTCATCTGCGAGGTCGCGCGACTGCCGCTCTCGAGCACATAGAGCGGGCCGTGCAAAGCCAAGTCGAATCCGGGCCTCCTCACGGCGGAAGTCGGGAAGGACTTGGCGCGACAAAATATAAAGGAGAATGTCGACTCGTTGCCGGCGCATGAGCTTGAGGTAGAAGGTCTTCAGGTGCGAATGCCAAGACTCGACGTAGTTGTTTGTTTCAATCCCGTATTGTACGATGCCCTGTACAATAGATGATTAGCTAAACAGTTGAATGTGCTCAGTATACACACCTGGCGATATGCCCGCACCCACTGCCTATGCTTTGGTAACCACTCTGTCTGCAAATACTTCTGCCACGCCGGATACTCAGCATACTTGTCCATGTGCTTTGCCCAGAGTTCGTGGAACTTCTCGGAGGTATCACAGAGCGCGAGTGATCGGAAATCATTAACGGCGCCATCACGAAGCGCCCGATTTGCGGCGGTCTTGTCCCGACGACCTGTTGTGGCAACCTGTAGACGCAGATGTATCAGACTAATTGACATATTGCCCAGGACTGATCGAACACACGTCTAACTTCTTCGTCTGCTCAGCAACTGCCTTGTATACGTGCCACATACAAACAATGATCTCAGCGCCCGGAATCGCGTTCCGTATTGCTGCCGCTTCGGCATCAGAACAATCAATCATCCATCGCTTCCCTTTGTAACCAAGCCCTCCCGATGCTACAGGCTTAACAAGCCACGAGAGCCAATCAGACACTGGCCACTGAGACTCTCCAGGCGAAATCATGAATGCAGCTGGCACACCCTTCCCGGTGACAAGGTTCTTGACTACGAGCGTATATAGAAAAGCTTTCTCTTCCTTCCCATTTGCAGAAAAGCACGTGTTGTGTGTGGAATCGAGGCAGCTGATTGCGGAGTAGTCGCGTAGAAGCTGCAAGATTAAATCAGTTCCTGAACGTAAACGAATCAGCCGCAGCACGAACCTCTTTCTGCCATGGCGACGCAAACGCAAAAACATACGACTCCTCTCCATCAGCCCGAACACTGACATCTTGGAAGAGAACCGAGTAGCCCTTAGCCCTGAGCTCCTCAGCCCAGATCCGCAAGCTCTCCATCCCATCGCGGCTGCGAACTGCTGCAGTCGTAAACTTGCGGCGACAAGCATTATAGACGTCCATATATTCAATTGCGAGAGTTTCGGGGATGGGGGCATTGTCACGCCCAGAGATCTATCGGGAAGATCAGCAATTGTTGGGAAAGCGCTAGCAGCGGAACACGGACCGCGTCTAGCATCTCTTCATCAAGCCGAAGAAGCTTCTTGAATGCTGAGTAGCAGTCTAGCCCTAGCTCGATATTCTCCGCGATGTATCGGGTATTGCGCTTCGAAAGCATGCTCTCGGCCATGGCTGCTGCAGTGCCGACCTCATGGTTGTGGTCATCGTCATACTCAACGTGCACGACATCTTGACCGACGGGGCGACGAATGACGAGCCGAGCCTCACAATGAACAAGTGCGCTGCCATGCGAGCGGTTCGGACGGCGCTTGTCGGATGGGATGTCCGGTTTGTGGCGATCTTCGTAGGCACCGCCGCGCTGACATTCCCAGAACTCCGTGTACTGCCACACCTTCGGACGTCCACCTCGACCTACAAGGCCCATCAACACGGGGATCAGAAAGCTGCGTGGGGGGACGTACCTGAGCTTCCGACATTCCTCTTCGCCCGGGCCTTATTCGCCACCTCGTGCCGCGACTTCTTGATCTTCCAATCATGCTCCGAACATCTCTCTGCCAGCCACTCGTTCGCAGCTTCTTCGGACGCCAAGATACTACAATGAGCGGGGCGGTCACGCTTCGTACGCTTCGCGGGCCTTTCGGCAGGTGGGGAGACTTCCAGATCGGTAGGAGTATAGCATTGGAAAACGAATTGTTGATTATTTGATGCGAACATGCTAGTGGGCATGGGAATAGGATGTGGACACGATTAGGAATAGTGATGGTGGGATAACGGCAAGCGGGGCGGGTGCAGCCACGAGCCCACCGGTTTGTATTCGTATGTACAGGGGGCATCCGAGACATTGCAGGCTGTATCGGAAGGGTAGCAGGCAACCCGAGACAGCAGCAGCCGAAACGGCGGGCGGGAGCGGCGGCAAAAGCGCGAACGGGGGCGTCCGAGACATCTTCCTATTTGGGATGATCGGTCGATCTAAGGTTTTCCCACAAGTATACTACGAACACACAGACGAAGTGTGCATACATCACCAGGCCCGAAACCCCCACCACAGACAAGCTACACCTTCCTCCTCTTACTACTCCTCCCCTCCTCCCTATCCGCCTCCCTCTTACTCTTAATCCCCGCAACCCTCATATGCTCCTTCCTCTCCTCCCTCCTCTTCTCCTCCTTCCTCTTCCCCTCCTTCTCAATCTTCTTCATCTTCGCCTCCCTCCTCTCCCCCTGCTTCTCCCTCCTCCTCTTAACCTGATCCTTCCTCAACGCCCGCACCTGCTGCATGACCGCCAACGCGCGCTTCTCCTCCGGCTCGAGCACCACCGCGCGTTTCTGCAAGTACGTCGGCTTGTTCTGCGGCTTCATCACGCGCGGCTTGCTCGCGTACGGCAGAGATGCCGCGAGCTTCTTCGGCACTTTGAGCGGGTTGAAGCGCCGGCCGGGTCGCTCGACGGGCTTGTACGTGCTGTTGATGTTCTGCGGCGCAGCGAGCCCCTGTTCGCGGCGGACTTGGCCCGTGAGACGCATACCGGTCCAGTTCTCGCCCGGAGCGAGCAGCGCGGATGTAACGGGGTTGTAGTACTTGCGCGGCTCGATCGAGTACCACGCGCGCAGGAAGACGAGATCTATGAACGATCATGAGCATACTGTCCTCGTATGCCGAACAGAAATGGGAAGACGTACCGCTCATGAGAATCTTATCCTCAAAAGTCGCCCTAAACGCCCCATCCGGCTTCGCAAGCGCCTTCTTAACCTGCCCCCGAATGCCCGACACAGTCTTCACATTCGCGCCCTCGAACTTGGCCACCTCCAGCGCCGTACTGAACATATCCTTCACGAACGCCGTGTTCTTGAAGATCTTGTACGGCGTGCCCGTCAGCTTGAGCTTCTTGACGATCTTCGCCGTGCGGTCGATATCGAGCACCACGCCCGTCGCGGCGACGCGGAACGGCGTCGCTTGGGAGGAGAGCTGCGTGAAGGCGCAGAAGCCGGTGTTGGGCGCTGAGACGGGACCATAGAACGTTGCATAGCAGTGCATGTGCTCGGGTGTATACTTCAACATCCGCATCCGGATCGAATGGTCGTCGAGGGAGTATATCGGCGCCGTCTGGAATCGACGCCAGCCCAAGCTCAACACGAGCGGATCATTCGTCTTGAGCGTGCGCGTGTACCACCTGTGGCGCTTGATGCGGACCTGCACGAAACCCATGCGTTCTTCGGCTGGTAAGAGGCCACCGGCGATGAGTGGGCGATGCGGCGAGAAGTGGAGGACCATCTCGGCGGGGACGTCACGTAGCTCGAGGCGGACGTACGCCCCGGGCCTGTAGCCTTCAACGCGTGCACGGGTCTCGGGATCCGCGTCCTCGAACTCGGCGCGGTTGAGGGCGGCTTGACGCGCGAGCTCGTCCTTTTGCTCGTCGTAGAACGTGGCGGCGGCCTGAGCGTCGGGGTCATCGTACTGCTCGTCGAACTTGCGCTTGAGCAACGCTTTCTTCTCTGCGAGTGCCTTGGCTTTCACCGCCTCGGGATCATCCTCTCCCGCGTCCTCAGCGTCGGAGTCAGCATCGCTACCCTCCTCATCGCCATCGGCTTCTCCACCTTCGTCCTCCTCGCCGCCCTCACCATCGCCACCCGTGATGAACAGATGCCTTATAGAATCCAACATCTCCTCGTCCGCCCACTTCTGCAACTCCTCAGCGCCCAGCGGCTCCTTCGTAGCATCAACCACCTCCTCGCCCTCCTCAGCCGGCGCCGCCTTCTTCACCTTGAAGAACTCCTCTTCATCGTCTTCATCTTCGTCCATCCTATCATCGTCTTCCTGCGCCAACGCATCGTTGGAGAGGACTTTCGACGGTGGGAGAGATGTAGCGTAGATGAGGCGCGTCCAGTCTTTTCGCCGTGATCGGGCGTTGGTGCGCATGAAGTCCTGTGCGCGGTCTGCGAGATTCGCTTTCCACCGTGGTACGTCCTCATCGTCCTCCGCGTCGCTGCCCTCCTCATCCTCGTCACTCGGTAAATCCGCACCGCCCTCGCCGTCCCACCGCATGTCGTCCTGATCTCCGCCCAAGTCCAGATCAGAGTCGCTGTCCGCATACGCAACATCTCCGCCGCCCTCGTCGTCGTCGCGTGCATGTCCATGCCCACCGAGAGAACGACGACCCGTCCGCGGCGCAGTCCGACCTGACCAGCCCGTACTCGGCCCCGGCTCCGCCTCATCATCATCGCTTCCCCACTCTTCCTCATCTCCATCCTCCTCGCTGCTGCCCGACTCCTCATCGCTACCCTCCTCGCCGCTCTCATCCTCGTCGCTCTCAGATGCGGCAAGATCGTCGAGCGTGACGCGGCTCGACGAAGGGTCGACAGAGAGGTTCTTGGACGAAGAACCGAAGAGCCTGATCTCCCTACGCGCGACGACGTCTTCGAGCGTTTCGGGTGCCTCTTGGAGGTCCATGACCATCTCCTCTCCTTCTCCCTGCGGCACTACAGTCACAGGTTCAGCCCATGTCATAATAAGACAAAGACTTGAAGAGAAAACACGTACGCTCGTTGTTCCCCCGGCTAAAGCTGCCCGGCACATTAATATACACCGCGTCCTTATCATACATCACGCCCCCCACATCGCTCATAGGCGCATGCACGACCAACTTCTTCTTCTCGCTCAGCTTCCTCCTCTTCTCGCTATCCGCGTCGGGCATCGGACACGGGTCCGCCAGCTGCTGCACGCTCTGCACGTCCAGATCGCCCACGCCCGGCACATGCACCTTCGTCCCCGTCCGCAGATTCGTCCCGCGCAAATACCCATACATCGTCACGACCCTATCGCACTTGCCCCCACTAACGCGCACATCCTCGCGCGGCGTCAGGTCCTCGAACCGGTCCGCCAGCACATACGGGTGCGTATTCCGAAACACCAGCGGCCGGAACTTCATCACGCTGATGAACCTGCTCAGGTTCAAGATCTCCGCGTCGGGGTAGCGCCCGTTCATCACGCCCGAGAGGTAGAACAGCTTCGCGCCCTGGTAGATCTCGGCCCAGAAGCGCTTTTTGAGCGCCTTTTTCGTGGCGCGGAGCGTCGCGGCTTTTTTGACGAGGTCGAGGTGCGTGAGGATGCCGATTACTTTGGGGAAGCCGTGGGATTGGAGGATGTTGAGGAACTCGAAGGTTTCCTGTGTACCGTATAAGCATTGTAGTGCAAAGAATCATTGAGCTGGGAACACACCATCTCGAAGCCGTAAGAGCCGTCGATCATGAGCAACACCAGATCCGCGACCTTGCCCACATCGACCATAGAATTCAAGTCGTTCGCGCACTCCATAAACGTCAGCCTGCGCTTCTTCCCACTGACGACGGTCACGGGTCCACGGATATCGTTCATGGACTGTTTGGTGTAGCGCCTGACGAGGGACTTGACGAGCGTGCTCTTGCCCACGCCGGGCGGACCGACGATGGCGACGACGACGGGAGGCGGCTCGTCATCGGGCGTACGGTTGACTAGAGGCACGTGCAGTCGTGTCTGGTCCTTCTCGGCAGCGCGCCGACCCTGGCGTTCTGCGCGTCTACCAGACTTGGGCGCGAAGGCCTGACCAGAGTATATTAGCACGTATACAGGAGCTATAGTACAGTAATACGCACCTTTTCGTTGAAGCCCTTTTGCTTCTCCTTACCCTTGGACTTCTTGTCCGCTTTGGCACCAGACTGTGCCGGCCTATGGGCCTTATGCGCGCGGTCGTCCATGGCAGGTCGTACCAAGCCGCGCCTTCTCAAAAATCCAAGAATTGATGGGGCCACCGGCATGCCGGCCCGCGCTTTGCTCACGTGATGCCCCACTTCAGTTCGAGTTTTCTTGCGCTGCTGATGGCTTGAACCACATCGCTATCTCACACTCCCACTACGACATGGCGCGCCGCACGCCGAGCGTTTTCGACTACAGCATTGCCTACGACGATGGCGAGCGTAGCCGGGCCGCCCTAGAGCGTAATCTGCAGAACACGGAGCACAGCCTGCACCTGAGCAGCCACCCGTCATCGGACGACTACAGCGTCGAGTTTCCGCGGCACAACAGCGGGCCGCAGCCCGACTTTAGCAATTTCCGGAGCATCGAGTACAGCTATGACGACGGCGAGCACGAGCAGAGCAGCCATGTCAACGCTTGGTCGTACCGCACGATGGACGACGAGGAGGGCATCACCCATCCCACGCTCTCCACCGCCGCGCACCACGCCAGCGCACTCACGCTCAGCGCTGGGCTCGGTGGCAGGGCCGCGCGTAGGAGGAGAGAAGATATTAGTCTGAGCGGTGCAGAATATGACCCCGAGCGGCCACTGGACGACCTCGTGGCCAACATTTCGGCGCTGGACCCCGACGACACCCGCTCGCGCACTCAGAACCACGTATGTTTATTCCATTTCCACTCCAAACATACATATTTCTAACATACGATGTAGTACCGCCAACAACAACGACGTGTCCCGCCCTCTGCGTCATCGTCAGCCTCAGAGTCGTCCTCGGGCCCAGCCACACCACCCGCCGGCTCCCCGCGCTCAAACCTCTCCGCGCACCTCACCCACCTCGCCTTCTCCCCCAAACGCCCCCGCTCCCCTGCGCACGCCAAGTCTCGCTCCGCCACCAACTACGCCCGTGCCCAGTCACCGCTGCACGACGACCCCACCCCGCGCGCCCGCAAAGTCCGCTCGTCCTCGTCCGCCCACGTCAATGTGCACCCCGAGATCAACGTGCGCCCACCGACGCCCTCAACGGCCGACTCCAAGTTCACGCGCATGGCCAAGAGCCTGGCACGGGACATTGAAGCTGCCCAGGCGGACGGCAATCTCGCGCAGAGCACCATCCGCGGCGGGAACAAAGGCCACCAACAGCCCTCCCGCAGAGCCGACGACCTCTACGGCAACGCCCACTCCTACACCCGCGGCGGCGTGCATCTCCCCGACGTAACAGGCCTAACAGCAGCCGTCGAAACGCCCTTGAAAGGCGGCGTCCGCCATTACCCGTACAGGGACGACGGGCGCACCGACAGCGCCGGCAAAGCCCGCCTCGTCGAGATGCTCGGCCTCGTCCAATCCCGCCTCCTCCAGCTCGAAGGCGAGAACGCCGGCTCCGCCCGCCGCATGCGCGAGCTCGAAGCCGAGCTCGAGTCCTGCCGCGCAGACGTCGCGTCCGAGCGTGCACGCATGCTGCGCCGCGAAGCCGAGCAGGACGAGATATTGCGGCGCGTGGAGAGTGCCAATTCGAAGGCGCGGGCGGCGAACGATAAGATGGTGCGGGACAATGAGCGGAGCAGACGTGAGATTGTCGAGGGCGAGCAGAGGCGGTACCGTGAAGCTGTTGAGGAGAAGAAGGCGCTCGAACAGCTCATCGGGACGCTGCGCGGCCATATGAGTCGTTTGACGGACGAGTTGGCTAGTCAACAGGGTCTTCTGGACGAGCTTCGGGGTATGCGCGAGGCAGATGCGTCGACGCTACACGATAAAGTCCGCGAGGTCGACCGTCTACGGACAGAAGTCGAGCGTGTTGCAGGCGAGGTCGAGGTTCTGCGCGGGTTCGTCGAAGAGGGACTCCGCGAGCGCCGTGCTCGGCATCCGGATGCTTCTCAAGTGCCTCTTCCCGAAGAGGATGAAGAGTCCGCCAGCGACCGCTCTCCATCGCCCGTACCTACGGAACCTCTCACCGACGACGAGCGTCAACCTGCTCCGGCTCAGGCGCAGAACCTCACCTACGACGAATCACAATCGTTGTACTACGCTCCTCCACCCCCCGCCGAACGGACAACACGTACAGACCGAGCAACAGTCGATACCTCGCGCCCATCTCCTCGACCATACGTCGAGCAAAGCGAAATCGACCGTATCGCCGAAGAACTCTCCGAGCGTCGCAGTGCCTCGCGCAGCGGTTCTCTAGCAGGTTCATTATCGAGCGCCGCGCCTTCGCCCACCAACTCCCGCTCAAGACAAGGCTCACGCCCAGCCTCTGCATTATCAGGCTCAATACCCAGCCGCCACGCCGCCTCACCCACCCCCGCTCCCCCGCGCCCAACAGCACCCACACCCGCCCACGCAACCGGCCACCACCAGCCCCACGCCCCGCTCGACGACAGCCCCCTCCCCCACCGCCCGCGCCGCTCCAAGGACAAAGACTCCAAATCCAAAGGCAAAGCCCGCGCCCAGCCCGCAGCAGAGCATGAAACGCCCTTCCCGCAGATCCGCGGCGAGCGCCTCGAAAAGCTCTTCTTCTCCGCGCCCGCGCACAACTCGCGCACATGCGCCGTCTGCGCGCGCCGGAGCGGCGCGAAGCGAGATAAGCAGCCTTTGTGGGCTCGCATTCCCTCTGGCTCGTCCGCGCATCCCCAGAGGAATCGAGAGGAAGAAGTCGACGAGGGCTTCGAGGAGGGCTCGGACGCCGACAACCATTCCGCCGCGGGAGGCGAACGCGGTAGCGGGCCGAACCTCGACTTCCTGCGCCCTGGCGCGCGTCTCCCGCCCCAGACTGTCCTCGTGCGCGTCCTGCGCGAGCTCGAAGATGACTTCACGCACTATAAGGGCATCTATCTGGAGTTGGCGCAGCAGTATGGGCTTATGGACCCGGTGTCGAATGTCGCGAAGAGGAATGTGCTGGCTGAGCATTTGAGGGAGGTTATTGATGTGCTTGAGCAGCGGGTACGTTCTTCTCTATTAAATATAATTGGGATTCAAGCTGACGTGTGTGTATTTGCAGGGAGATCAAATCGCGAGCTTGTACGATTTGCTCACGTATGAGGATAAGCCGGATATGAAAGCTCAGGGCAAGCGGCCTGAATCCCGCGCTGCACGGCCCGAGTCGCGGGCGACGGGCTCGAGGAAGCACGCTGCCTTCGTATAGCCTCCTCCCATTGACCGCCTCCCTCCCCTCTCCTATCAGTAGTAACATTTCACTAGTTCTCCTCCGTGTCTCTGTTCCCTTCCGCATACACACATCTTGTAACATATCTTTGCATCCTTCCGTTCTCGTTCCCCAGTCCCGTCGATCATGCGCCTTCATTTGAATTTTGGCCGTCGGACTCGAGCTTCGCATCGTTTCGCGCTCCGTTCCGTCTCGTACACACCGCATTTTGTACATCCGCAATACATTCGCATTAGTCCGCACGCCGATCTTAGTCGGGTGCGTCGCCAATCAAAGCGCGTCGTATGAGAACTGTAGCATGAAGGCAAGTGGGCGAGATCGTGTTTGGTCAAGAGATACGCCTGCAGGTCGAGTGAGATGGGTGCACAAGGAGCACCCAGGGTATCCAGAGTGAGCGTGTGCAGGCCGTGTGACGCATCCGCCCAACTCCGAAGCCGCGCGTAGAGCGCATGTCGAACGTTGGACCAAACCATCGTCACCTCGATTGCGAAGCTCATTCGAACTCTGTAGACTCTCCGAACATATTCGTACCGACGCACTGTGCAACGTGTGAACGCGACTATATGGATCTCACTACCACTCTCCCCGCCGAGATACTCGCACATATCTTCGCCTGCGTACAGGCCGTCGATCCCATGACCGGCAACCGAGACGACGCGCCAGGCTGGACGCGTGTCACCGCTGTCTGTAGTAGATGGCGGCATGTCGTCATCGCAGAGGCGGCTCTGTGGGCACACTGGACACCTGAGCTATGCCTGTTTGGCGGGGGACTCGAGATGTTCATCGCACGCAGCAAAAGTGCTCTAGTCAGCGTATCAACCGGAAAATCTAGATCATGTAGCCAGAGGTTTCGCCTCCTCGAAACGCTGGTCAAACACGTCAATCGCGTCCGCGCCCTGTCTCTATCTTGCGTCGACACGGATCACGATCTATACCTTGTGCCTATTAAGATCGTAACAGACAACTCCTTTGAATTTCTGGTATCCTGTCATGTGCAGATTGACTATCTCTTCCCGGAGGACATAAAGGTCCCCTTAGTCCTATTCCGAGGACAAGCGCCCCGTCTTCGACACCTTGTCTTGGACTTTCGCCTGCTATCACTCGATGTCCTTGACTGGACATCGTCGATCTTCAACAACCTTATCTCTCTCGACCTAACGATGCTACGCGAGCAGTACATCTTTGACACGGCGGACATTGTGAACCCCCTCCGACGAATGACGAATCTCTCTCTGCTTGCAATCGAACACTGGGAAGACTTTGACACGCATAGCGAAGACGAGGACGAGGCGGAACACGGGGGCCTGGACGCCAACGTCTCAGCAAGAGCCGGTATCAGTGCTCGCGCGTCCGGCGATCCCATCGCCGTCCTGCCTTGTCTGAAGCTGTTTGTCATCGTCGCACGACCTGACTACTTCCGTCGCTTCTTGCCCAATATCTTACTACCACCGTCCGCTTCTGTAGCGCTCGCATCTCGCCTTGTCGCACGGAACGCGTTGTCGTTTCAGGACTACGAAGCCCTCTCCCGGGGTTTGTTATCGGACAGCCGCACCGCAAAAGTCGCACCATATCGCGCAGCATACCTAGCTTTCGACACCTGGCCACGAGAGTGCGTTATCCTCAAGTGCACGCACGAGCCACTCCCGAGCAGCGCCTATCCCGGACAACATCCGCGCAGCGTATTCCATGCTAAAGAAAGGCATTACAGCGACAACTATGATCTATCGCTTCACCTCGCAGAGCCACACATATCCAACTTTCTCCCCCACCTATTCGCGGATCATGTTACAATGTTGACATTGAACAAACTTCCGAGCAATCTGAACGCACGTCTGCTACGCCCCTTCACCGGGGTTACGCATCTCCGTATCCTAGGTCCGCTCAGCAAGTCAACTCTATCCTTTCTCTTCGAACCAGAAGACCTCGTCCTTCCAGCCTTACAGGAGATCGACTTTGCGGACATTCGCGGTCTCAAAGACCTCCTTGCCTACTTCAAGTTTGGATCACGCCATGGTTGGCATCACTTCTGGGCCCTCGAGAGGATTCTCAGCGTGCGAAGAGAAGAAGGACACCCTCTCAGAAGTGTATATGTGCACGTGCAGGACGAGAGTCAGCTCGTCAATGAGGGTTGCCTGAAGGATGTGGGGTTCGGTAATTGGAAGTTGGACAAAATGCGCTCGGCTCTTGCGCTATTGGATGACTTTGATGAGGTTCAGATTGTTGAGAAAGACATTGACGTGTTCCTGAAGGACTCTTGAACGGTAGCGGATGAGACTCAGCCAGATGGACTTGTAGGTTGACAATAGGCGTTAGTTACACCTGTACGATCTCAAAACCCTATGGTTAACTTTTGAGTTCTGCGATCTAAGCATGATCCTCGCACGATCACAGGGTATGGCTTCGTATCTTAAGTGTCTCGGCTCGCTCAGTGATCGTCGTAAAAGCACCCACTACATCAACCAGGCCGTACTTCAGCCAACTCCGAGTCGCGCGTTGTTGACATCGTGATCGTGATTCATCGCGTTTTCAACACGAACCGCCACCATCCCCTCTGATATCGCTGTTCCACCCGCCGAGATCTGAACCCCGCGGGACTACACATCTCGACAACTATATCAAATTTTGACATTCGGGCTTACGCACATTGAGGCCATGCCGCCCAACCTGCTGCCTTCGAGCAGAGCACCGCAAGGCTGTAGAAGAAAGACGACGTGCACGCATGCTCCACCACGAAGCCGAGCAGGACGAGATATTCCGGCGTGTGGAGAGTGTAAATTCAAAGGCGCAAGCGGCGAATGATAAGACAATGAGCGGAGTGGACGTGAAATCGTCGGGGGCGAGTAGAAGCGGTACCGCGAAACCGTCGAGGAGAAGAAAACGCTCGAACAGCTCGTCGGGATGCTGCGCGGTCGTATGGGTCGCCTGACGGACGAGCTGGCTAGCCAACAAGGTCTTCTCGACGAGCTACGCGGTATGCGTGAGGCAGACGCGTCGACGTTGCACGATAAAGTCCGCGAAGTCGACCGTTTACGGACCGAAGTCGAGCGTGTCGCCGGCGAAGTCGAAGTTCTGCGCGGGTTCGTCGAGGAGGGGTTACGCAAACGTCGCGCTTGGCGTCCGGACGCTTCTCAAGTGCCTCTGCCCGAAGAGGATGAGGAGTCCGCCAGCGATCGTTCTCCATCGCACGTCCCTACCGAGCCTCTCACCGACGATGAGCGCGAACCCGCTTAAGCCCAGGCGCAGCACCGTACCTACGGCGAATCACAATCGCTGTACTACGCCCCTCCACCCGCAGCCGAACGCACAACACGCACAGACCGCGAGCGTCGAAGTGCTTCGCGCAGCAGTTCTCTTGCTGGCTCGTTATCGCGCGCTGCACCTTCGCCGACCAACTCCCGCTCAAGACAAGGCTCGCGTCCGGCTTCTGCGTTAACAGGGTCGATACAAAGCCGACGCGCCGCATCACCCAACACCGCTCCTCCGCGTCCTACCGCACCTACACCCGCCCACGCAACCGGCCAACACCAGCCGCACGCCCCGCTCGACGAGAGCCCCCTCCCTCAACGGCCCCACCGCTCTAAATAAGAAGACCCCAAAGGCAAAGCCCGCGCTCAACCATCCGAACAACAAGAAACGCCCTTTCTCCAGATCCGCGGCGAACGCCTCGAACAGCTCTTCTTCTCCGCGCTCGCGCACAACTCGCGCACCTGTGCCGTCTGCACTCGTTGAAGCGGCGCAAAGAGGGATAAGCAGCCTCTATGGACTCGTATCCCCTCTGGCTCGTCCGCGCGTGCTCAAGCGAGGGAGCGAGAAGAAGAAGTTGACGAAGGATTTGAAGAGGGTTCAGACGCCGACAACCACTTGAAGACGACTTCACGCACTATACGGGAATCTATCTGGACCTGGCGCAGCAGTATGGGCTTATGGACCCCATTTCGAACGTTGCGAAGAGGAACGTGTTGGCCGAGCATTTGAGGGAGGTTATTGATGCGCTCGAGGAGCGGGTACGTGTTTTCTGCTGCATATGATGGAGAGGGGCGCTAACCTGGGTATGTGTTTGTAGGAAGATCAGATTGCGAGCTTGTACGATCTGCTCACGTACAAGGATAAGCCGGATACGAAAGCTCGGGGCAAACGGCCTGAGTCGCGGGCGACGGGCTCGAGGAAGCACGCTGCATTCGTCTAGTCATCTGTCCTTCCTCTTCCCCTCTTATCAGTAGTAGCATTCCAATCGTTCCCGACCCCCGTCTCCCGTTGCATATCCTCATCCTGTATCATACTTTCACATCTACTGGTTTCAGCCCGCTTTCTTCGGCCCGTTCCAGTGCCGTCGGACTTTGAGCCTTACATCTTTTCGTTCCGTATGCACCGCAATTTGTACACCTGCAATGCATTCACATAGTCTGCCAGCCACGCTTACTAGCGCTGCACGGCGCATATCAAGTGCTCGCATCTGAGTGAACATCCGAGTGCAAGAGCGTGGAAATCGTGAGGCCGTACGCGCCTGTGACGCGTGTCGAACGTTGACCCGAACCACCACCACCTACTCCTCCAAAGTTCCCTTAAGCAATAAACAGAGCCTCATATTACTCTACTATTGTGATCTAGAGCTGGTATCTCGAAATATCGAAAGCCCCCATATGGATCTAACCGCCACGCTCCCCGCCAAGATCCTCGCGCATGTCTTCGCCTGCGTACAGGCCGTTGATCCCATAACCCGCAACCGACACAACGCACCAGGCTGGATGCGTGTCACCGCTATCTGTAGGAGATGGCGACGTGTCGCCATCGCGGACGCGACTCTATGGGCACACTGGACACCTGATTTATGCCTGTTCGGCGAAGGCTTCGAGCTGTTCATCGAGCGCAGCAAAGACGCTCTCCTCAGCATATCCAACGACAAGCTGACCTACGAAGAATCTTCCAATGTCTTGGCTTGCATCGCAATTAATGTAGATCGCATCCGCACCCTATACTTGGAAGGCGTCGACTACGACGACGATCTGCATATCGCAAAGATGCTGACGCGAAACGTGTTCAGTTCTCTCGTCAGCTGTCATCTGCGAAATTACTTGGGATCAGATTGGATCAATGACCCTCTACGGCTCTTCGAGGGACTTGCACCGCGCCTTCAGCACCTCGTGCTGCATTTGCCCGGGCTACCATTCGGTATCCTAGACTGGCAATCGCCGATCTATGACAATCTTGTTTCTCTCGATCTGACAATGTTGCGCGAACAACACATCTTCGATACAAATGACATCGTGGACGCACTTCGTCGAATGACGAAGCTATCCTCATTGGCAATTGCGCACTGGGAGGGCAGCGACACGCAAAGCCCGGATGAGGATTCGGACGAGGAACTCAGTGTCGATGTCCTACCCAACAGTGGTACCAACAGACAGCAACGCGTCGCACACGGTCCTTTCGCCGTCCTAGCTCGTCTAGAGCTCTTCGTGATCGTTGCACGTCCCGACTACTTTCCACGCCTCTTGCCCAAACTTTCACTTCCGCCGACCGCGTCAGTAGCGCTCGCGTCTCATTTACCTGCACGCAATACCCTTTCGACTCGAGAATACACTTCCCTCGGCCATGGCCTGATCTCAGACTACCGCACTGCGCCGGCAGCACCGTATCATGCGGCTTACCTCGCCTTTGACACCTTTCCGAAGGAATGTGTCGTTCTCAAGCTCACGCACCAGCCTCTCTCACGCAGCGCATATCCCGGGCGCTATCCGCATAGCGTGTTCGGCGTTAAACAAAGGCGCCACAACGAAGACTACGACCTAGCGCTTCACCTCGCAGAGATGCACATTCTCAACTTTCTTCCCCACCTATCCGTGGATCGTGTGACAGTGTTGACATTGAACAACCTTCCGACGCATCTGGACGCATGTCTGCTACGCCCCTTCACCGGGACCACGCATCTCCGCATCATTGGCCCGCTGAAGAAGTCAACTCTATCCTTCCTCTACAAACCCGAAGACCTCGTCCTTCCAAACCTACAGGAGATCGACTTTGCGGACATTTGTGGTCTCAAGGACCTTCTTGCCTGTTTCAAGTCCGTATCGCACCGTGGTTGGCATCAGGAGTACTTCCGGGCCCTCGAGAAGATCCTCAGAGTGCGGAGAGAAGCGGGACACCCTCTCAGAAGGGTATATGTGCATGCTCAAGACGACATTCAGCTTGCCAACGAAGATCGCCTGAATGACGTGGGGTTCGGGCATTGGAGGTTGGATCAGATGCGCTGCGTTCTTGCACTATTGGATGGCTTTCCCGAGGTCCAGATCGTTGAGAATAACGTCGACGTGTTCATGAATAACGAATAGATGGTTGTGGGAACGGTCTCAGCTAGATAAACGCGTAGGTTGACGATAGGCATTGTGTACTCTAGTTCATACGACTCGAATACCATACGTACCTACTGCGGATTGAAGAGTGATACCCTCGTGAAATCATAGGAACTGCTTGGTGTCTCAGGTAGTGAGCCCAATGTGCTTGGTGTCCGCGTAAAGGTAATCATTACAAGTACCGGGCCGTATTTCATCCAAACTCCGGGTCGCGCGCGCTTTGTTCGCATCACTATCCGTCGCATCTTGGACACGAACCATCACCATCTCCAATAATACCACTATCCTACCCGCTGAGACTGAGATGTCGCTCGACTACACGACACGGTTGTCAGACGAGATTCTATTGCTCGTCTTTACGAATCTTCGGGACATGCTGCCTGTCCAGCTTCGTCCGAGCAGTGCACCGCAAGGGCCGCGGCTAAACTGGCTCACGGACCACGATCGCCGTTTGGGCTGGCCAGTCGTCACGTTCGTGTGCTCTCGCTGGAGGCGCATCGCAATTTCCTCTCCAGCACTATGGTCGGAAGTGGTTCCCCACCTAGGAGGAGGCTGGTTGTCGGAGTTTGGGCGACGCAGCAAGTCCATGCCGCTATCTCTCAATCTGAGAGAACTTCCCATAACAACACCATCGAACATCATTACCATCTTGCCAGCCGTTCGCGAGTTCTTGAGGCAGAACCAAGCCCGAATACACACTTTGGAACTCTCGCAAGTCTGGGACTTCCTCGAAGACGAATACTGCTTCGAGCATCTTGAACGTCTCGTCGCAGACGTGCATCGCCGCGGCCCGCATACCCGAGATGCGAACATCATATTCCGGCTGTCGGCTCCCAGGCTTCGCTATCTCAAGCTCACATTCGGTAACTTCTACAGTCGTTCTACCCGCATTGACTGGCAAGCGATGAACTTCCATGAGCTTGAGACCCTCGTCCTCAAGCTCAATCACGATGTTGCCTCTCTGCAGATGCCCTCGATGTTTAAGGCCCTTCAGAACATGCCACGACTATCAGAACTCTCGATAGTAGCACCCAATCTGAGTCACTCTTTCCCCCTCGTTTGTGTGCAGTCCTGCCCGTGCCTGAGGTATCGCCCATACTGTTTACCGGCGCTTGCTCGACTGAGTCTCAACGACGACTTTCGCTCCACTGCACACTTCCTTCAACATGTTCGCGTCCCCTCCGTAACCTATGTTCGCGTGAATGAACGCGGTCTAAGTGGAGCCGAGGCCGTTCGGTTCGTGACTGCTTCTGTTGCCCAGGCGACGCAGCCCGTTCTCAAGGCCCTGCCGCGCTTCTACGCTGCGACAGTATGGAGCCCGGATCCCCTTTCCAAGAGCATCTATGGTCAGAGAGATCGTCAGGCATACGCTACTCACGCAGTAGTCACTCTGACACGATCATCAACGCCGTCATCCTTCTCCATTGAGCAGCCGTACGACTTCCCTCTCCACACCGTCGTCGTGGGATTACCTCTGATTGAGGGCACCATCAGGGAGCTCGCGTCTGCGTATCACTTCCGCAGTCTACGTGCACTCTCCCTCGAGGGCTACAAAGGCGGTGTCTGGATCGGCACGCTCATAGGTTGCGTCGCGCTACGTGGATTGGAGTTTTTGCGCCTATCACGAGGGTACGCTGATGGACACGCACTGAATTCGTTTCTCTGCGACAACGATGAAAGTGGCAACTTCCCTTTCCCCAATCTGCGTACACTCGATCTTCTCGCAAACTTCACTCTGAAACAACTCCTTGCGAGTGTCACTCTTTCTCTGCATGGAAGCAAGCTCGACGGTACTGGCTTCGTGGCTGCGCCGCAAACTGTGCTAGAGAACATCGTGCATACACGGCGCGACGTCGGATACCCGCTGGATGACGTATACGTTCGTATCGAGGAGAGTATCGCGGAGCTTAGGGCAGAGGAGTACTTCGAACATATGAGTTGCGAGCTACTCGACGATGAGGGGTTATTAGCAGCAGTGGCGCGATTGGAGATGCTGGGTGAAGTGCGGATAGTCGGTCGAAGTTTCGCCGTCGAAATGCCAGCGGGTAACACGCGATAAAATCCGGTGTAGATGTACGGAAACATGATACTTTCGCAATTTATCGCGGCAAGTGTAGCATAGAGCAGGACTTTTGGGCATTACACAATACGCATACGGGAGTGAGCGTCGTGAGTAAGCCGCGACGTGTTGGTCATGCGTCGACGCGATGCGTGTTTAGACCTTGGTCTGAACCACCAACACGCCCGTCTCCCCTTCTCGTAACGTGCCAATGCCACATCCAGCGCCCTCTACCATGCCCATGCTTTCTATACCCTAAGTCGAATGAAGGACATGGTCACTCCACAGCAACAACCCCTTTACGTATTTGCTACCGCCTCGTCGCGCGTCTCGCGCTTCGTTCCACACTTCGCGCCTAACTCACGACGTTATGTGGAGCGAACAGAAGGCCACGACACTTCCGGATAGCTAATCTCAGCGTGAGTCGCAGTGTATCTCTCGGAGGCTCTATATTGAACGCCGCACTTTCGCATACAGAGGAACCCTCGTAGCCCCCCATATTGTCAGGCGCGTCATACGACCCCGGCCTACCACATATGTTAGGCTGGTATAACTGCGCTACGCTCCACGGTAGCTCTATCCCAGGCAAATCTCACGCATGGACCGACGCACATGTTCGTAGTATGCATGGACACGATCTTCCTCATGTCACCGCACAACCCGCGCGTTGGTGCAGTAACGCGAGGAGATGTGCGTCCGAGGGTGCTTCGTTGGGCGCATGTACACCCGAGCGGCTAGGCAAGAGATCGAGAGAGAAGAAGGTCGACGAGAGCTTTGTGTAAGGCTTTGCGGAACCTTCAACTTGTACAGCCCTGCCCGTGCGCTCCGATCCGTTCTTCTGGATGTGCTATGTGAAGCCGTCTTGAGCTCGCGTACTACAGGGTCGTCCATCTGGTGCTGCTGCACCAGCACGACTCAATGGGCTCGGGGTTGATTGTCCAGAGAGAATGACGTCTTAGAATCAGGGAAGTGTTTGACGCACGAGAGTAAAGGGTACGTCTCGCTGGTAGTTTTTAACCCGAGTAAGAACACTGATCTCGTGGGCGTAGGATAACAGGATCCCGGCACACTACGATCTACTTTCATACGAGGAGAAACCGCAGCGCAGCATTCAGTACAATGAGTCGCGAGCTACATGTCCACAGGCGAGAGCCGTACGGGCTCCGGGTCCGAAGTACTACTGTACCATGTCATCTCAATGCGTTTTCTTTTTCATATCAGCCTTGCATTTGTGCACTCTTGTCCTCATCATATCTCTGCACATCGCAACCGTATCATGACCTGTAAACCTTGAACAGGCTCTGCGCGCATCTTGGCAATAACTACATAACCTTGCCCGACCGGGATGCCGGAAGCCTGGCCAGCAAGTGATGCGAACTGTTGCGAAGCACAAAGTCATGAGGCCGTCGGAGGTGCGTGCCTTGTGCGTGCCGTTCGCGACGCGACGCGCGTCGAACGTTGACCTAAACCGCCACCACCTCCTTCGCTCCTTCCGAGGCCACCCTAAACATTTCTTAGATCTTTCACGTCGCGCCATACGCCTCTGTCCAATTGGATATTTGACTTCAGGAAGCAGCCATATGGATCTCACCACCAATATACCCGACGAGATGCTCATGCGCATCTTCGCCTGCGTGCAGGTCGTGGACCCTATCTACTGCGTGGACCGTGCTTATTTTGGCTGGTTGTACATTACCTTTGTTTGTAGAAGATGGCGGCGTGTTGCCATCGCAGATGCGACGCTCTGGACACATTGGACGCCCATCCTCTGCATGAGTCCGTGGGGTATGGGCACATTCATGGAACGTAGCAAAAGTGCTCTGATCAGCGTGTCCATCCGGGGCTACTGTCCCGATCACGATGCATTCAAAGTTCTTCGAGCTATGAAGGACAACTGCATACGCGTGCGCGCGTTCTCTTTATTGTGTCGCAGGACATATCCCGACATCAGCTCCGAAGTCATGGAGATCTTGGCGAATGTCCCGTTTGAGTCTCTGACATCCTGTCACCTTCAGAGCTTGCACCTGGAGACCGTTGATGCGAAGGGATGTCTTTCTTTGTTCAAAGGACGCGCACCTCGCCTGCAGCACCTCGTTTTCGATCTGCCTCGGCTCCCGTTCAACATCCTTGATTGGACGTCCACTATCTTCGATAATCTCTTATCTCTTGATCTCATCATGCTGCGCGAAGACCACCGCAACACAGTTACCCTTCTCGATACTCTTCGCCGAATGCCAAAGCTGTCCTCATTGGTGATTGATCTTCGAGAAGAGAGCAGCGCCAGGTCGAGTGAAGGCCCGGGAGAGGGAGTTGTCGGAATCCCTCTTCGCAATTCAGACAGCTCAATTGTACATCTGCATCGTCTGGAAAAGCTTGTTGTCGTTTCACGACTGGACGACTTGGTTCGCCTATTGAACGGCATCACCGTATCATCATCCACTTCAGTGGCACTTGCAACTCGCAGGCCCGGAAGTACATCCCTCCAGGATGAATGGTACACAGCTCTGATGTATCATTTACTCTCGGCCAGCCGCATAGCTGAACTCTCGCCATTCAGTGCTGTCTATCTTTCCTTCGAAGGAGGGCCTGCCAATGTGAACAGTGTCATCTTGAAGCTTACCTACGAGCCTCTACCTTACGCAGCACATGGCAAGCTGCGTACACATGGTACACGTTCCTCCCCAGAGATACCTCGCAAGGACGACTATGATCTATCGCTTCAACTTCCTGTGTCGGATATATTGAGAATTCTTCCCACTCTGTCGACTCGAATAGAACACGCCACGATGATGACCCTCGATAAGCTACCTTACAACTTCGACACGCGCCTTCTACTCCCCTTCTCCAGGGTCACTCATCTTCGTGTCCTCGGCGCGTTTGATAGACCAAAAATTTCCTTCCTTTTCGCGCCCGAGGAAGTTCTCCTTCCTGCCCTGCGAGAGATCGACTTCGCCGATGTCGACAATCTTGACAAACTCGCATCATGTTTTAGGTTCGGGTGGCATGCCAATTATACTCACTTTTGGGCGCTCGAGAAGCTTCTCAACACGCGTAGAGATACGCATAGGCCCCTCAGCAGAATCTACCTTCATGTTGAACGCGATCTTCAGCGCCTCAGAGAGGAACGCCCATCTAGGGATGTGATTTTCCACTACTCCTCGGATGTCTCCTTGACTTTGCCGTGTCTCGGGCTTCTAGCGGACTTCGCTGAAGTCCGAATCGTCGGGAGGGACATCGATGTATTCACAGAGGACGCGTGAGAATTATCGAGGCTTCAAAGCTTTCCTAGAGATCCACAGCTGTCGTCAGTAGAGGTAGCATACATTTGTACGTGACGTAGTACTTGGTCATCATTGCATTTTCCCCCGCATTTGAGAGTTCCGGCAACTCAGACCTTCACCAACCCTCATACCTGACTAAACTCCGCTACATCGACCTCCCTCACCACAATCTTCGCTCTATCCTCGAGACCTGGGGCTCAGGCGGCCTTTCAGACGTCTCAGATCGGTTCCCGACCTTCGAAAGAGCATACAAGGCGCGCCTGGAGATGGGCTTGCCACATTTGACCTTCTGTCTGCACGTCGCGGAAGAGATGATAGTGATCAGAGAGGGCAGCTTAGCAGGGACCAGTTGCGCGTCCCTCGGACTGGACACGGTCTTGAAGTCTATCGGAGCTCTGGCGAAGTTGAGATGCGTGAGGATCGTGGCGAAGGGATGGGATATCCATACGCACATGCCTGTGGCGACCGAGATCTACGACGCCTGACGCGTTCGCATGCTGACCTGGTCGTTCCCTCACTGTGCTCCAGTGCGTCGGAGGGTAATCACTCTCACACGATCGGGTCGAATGGAAAGCCATGTATTTAGACACGGTACATGTATGATTGGCAGTTATGCGGAGAGAATTCGATGAGCAGAGGATGCATGTGTAACCTATGTAGCAGACAGGGCAGATCCAGACGTCCGAGCAATTGAACCCAAACAGAGAGAAAGGCCTGCAAATCCCCATGATCAGATTCTGAACGAGACGACAAAGACGTGCAAAGGGCCGACTTACGAGTATGGACCGAGGAAGAGTAATACACGAGTGCCAAACGAAAATAAACGAGTATGAGTGCGTGTTTGCGATGCCCCAGAACCCCGAACCTGCGCCGCTCGTCAGCACCCGCTCTTCACAGCGTCAAGACAAAGAAGGACATACCGTGCGAGCGGAGAGCCTACTTAAGCTCAGGCGCCGCGGCGCGCGCCGGCGCTATGCGGGTAAGACCCGGCGGCGACGCGCTGCCAGGGCGGTTCTGCGCCGCGAGTTGCGCCTCGACGACGGCCCACTGGCGCATGGTGTGCGCGATGAGCTCGTCCGTGTACTGGCGGATGCGCGCGTTGGCGGCGGGGGAAAGAGGACGGGCGGGCGTGTCGAACATGATTTGATTGGCTGATGCGGTGCGCGTGTGTGAGTGGGTGCGTGTGGGTGCGTGCGTGAATGGATTCGTGTGTGAGATTTGCGGAGGGCCGGTCGTGTATGTGGCGCTCGCAGACGGGAGTTGTTTATGGGTTGGACGAGAGGTGGAAGGTGATACGAGGGGAGGGCGCTTGCAGGTCGGAGGACAGGGCAATAAGTACGCCCTTGTGGGACCTGGCGCGTCATACAGACACGGCCTGGCTCGAGGGCGCCGAAGACGGCATTACCGGTTCTTCTTAGCGTAGGCGCTTGGACGCCGTGAGGGTGGGAGAGGGGCGCAGGCACGGGTTTGAGCGTAGGCGTACTACGTGACGTGCCCGTATTAGGCCGCCGGTTGATACAATGATCATCTGCTTCCGTATATTATACAGAAGTCGACATGAGAAAATCAGCGGCGGTCAAGTACAGTCTACCGAGAGAAAGTACGGTAAAGCCTGTCTTTACTACAGAACACGCGATATTGACTGGCGGAGTTGCGCGCCCGCGAGAACACTCAAGGCGCTAAGCGAGTGATGCAGTGAACGCATGTCCTGCGTCAGCGTTTATGGAAGGCTGTCCTCACAACGCAGCGGCGGTCTAGAGCACACTGCCCGTGACAATACAGTGGAGCAAATGTTCTGTGAGCGCGCAGGTCAAGCGTAGGTACGTTGAGGTCGAGAGCGAGGGCGATGAGTTAGAGTGGTGGGGCTCGCGCAAGATCGCGGGGAACGAAGCCGCCACTCCACAAGGAACGTGAAAGGAACAAGGTATGCGCATCACCTTAATCCGTTCACGACCGTCTCAAGGATGAGTGATGCAGCATCATCCTGGTATAACTAGCCGTGCGGTCCTATGCGTATCATCGCACCCGTTGGAGCTGTAGCTAGTGGGTACGATATGTCGGCATACGCCATCAGCGAGCAAAGAAGTCAGTTCTCTACGGTAAAATCGGCGCCGCGTACCTAGAGCACGCAGAATCAAAGGTCTGGCGCATTCCTATCTTCCGCGACGGAGAGGTTGCGGGTACGATCCCACGAAGACAGGCACGTTCGTCCCGAACAGGGTATACGAGACGGAAGACATCGAAGAGTAGCAAGCGCGCATCTACCTACCGTTCGTCGTTGGGGCGCGTTTCAAGTACGTATAATCCACAAGCATATAGCTTCAGAGCCATACCTTTACCACGTACGTATGGCTGGGGTATGACGGTCCAGACGAGCCATCGCGTCTATTGGAGCAGGAGGAAGTAGTACGATATGTCGAGCTATGGCAACGCTCCTTGCAAGAGAATGCAATCGTTATAGTCGAGGCATCTATCCTGGTATCAGCATGCCTGGAGGCGCCGAAGTACGACAGCGGAGTTATATCGTGGGCAGGTCGGACTGAAGAGTCCACATTCGCCCACGGGGAATAGGAGATCGCGCCGAGGACATCACACGCGTACGCGCGGATGATCATAGGACAGCGCGAGCTTGATAGCTCAGCTTCATTTTACGCCCGTATGTACCAGATACGGGCTATGGAGGCTCAAGGAGACGGGACGTGAGCAGGCGAGTAGGCCGATGCTTTGAACAGCTTCGAGCGCCGGAAGTGCGGTACGCGGGTCATGTAGTTGGAAGGACCATGTCTGCGGCAAAGGGAACCTCAAGAAGACACCCAATATGGTACCCTTAGGACTCTCGTATATTTTCGCCAAGAGAAGGAGCATAGAGAGAAGACTAAGCCACGCGCATCGTGGTGGTCCAGAGAAAACTCAAGTCGCGACTCGGGCGCGCTTCGGAGGCCCGAGTCACGCGTCGATCAATTTCCGCGCCCGCCTCCTGCTCGACGACCTCCACGACCTCCGCGGCCCACCCCACGACACCAAAAGGCACGTCTACACGCTCCAGAGGTGCAGAGGCTATGCCGGCGCGCGGTATGAGATGGATAAACCGGGTGGAATGAGATGGATTGGATGGGATGCTGTCGGATGGACTCGCGGATGATATGGGTTCAGAGTCGCGCGCCGGGCGGAAACTCTGCACCTCTGCTTCATACCCCCATCGCTCGCCCAGCTAACATACCGGATCTCTAGCAATGGCTGCCAGCAAGAGCACCACGAAGAAGGCCCCGGGTGCGCATTCTCTATACTGTATATAATTAGGCAGAGATATTGACAGTTTGATATAGTCGCCGGGAAGAACACGCCGAAGGAGACGAAGGCCAAGGCGGCGAAGAAGGCGGCGCTCAAGGGCGCGCACAGCCACCGCTCGCGCAAGGTGCACACCTCTGTGTCGTTCCACCGTCCCAAGACGCTCGCTCTGCCCCGGGACCCGAAGTACCCGCGTAAGAGCATTCCCCATGCGCCCCGCATGGACCAGTTCAGGACGATTGTCTCGTGCGTATTCTCCGCATCATATCTTTGTCAGGGGAGGAGGTTGAACATGAGATGTTGGCCAGGCCGCTGAACACGGAGAGCGCGATGAAGAAGATCGAGGAGCACAACACGCTCGTTTTCCTCGTCGACATCCGCTCGAACAAGCGTCAGATCAAGGACGCCGTCAAGAAGCTGTGGGACGTGCAGGCCGCCAAGGTCAACACGCTCATCCGGTGCGTTTTATCAACTCAACATGATCCACAAGATACGTGTATACTAAATATGGCAAACGTAATGATGTAGACCGGACGGAAAGAAGAAGGCGTACGTCCGTCTGACTGCTGACCACGATGCGCTCGACGTTGCGAACAAGGTACGTCTTTTTGAGCAAGGAACGGGGATATGAATGATGTATGCTAATGGGCTGTGCTTTGCGCAGATCGGTTTCATCTAAAAGTGTTCGCTGGGCTTGTCGGACGAGTCGAGTGAGGGAGGGGTACTACCGCTGTTGTTATTGCTCTCCTGTTTCTCTATGCCATGTACCATGCACCGCACACCCGCACATATGATCAGAGCATTTTTCCACTACATATCAAAGCCCAAGAAAGTCTAGACCTGAGAGAAGCACGTGAGTGTTCTGATGGGACCTGAGAGTAGATGTTGGTGATGGCGACGGGGGTCGGGAAGGGGAAGGGTCAGGCGAATCTCTCACCCGCTCTTCGTCGTTGTCCTCCTCGTCCTGCCCGCTGTCTCGCACAGCCCCCACGCTCTTTTTCCCCCCGTCTGTCTCTATCCACAACACCCAACAAATAGCGCCGCCTCGGAGCGGTACCCGACCAGGAAATGTACTCCCACACGCGTACACTCGCACTCGCACTACTTTTGGCCTGCCTTGTTGCGCTCGCACAGGCCAACACGCACTCCCCGCTCTCGTCCTCGCACACCCGCAAGTCGCTCGCATTCCGGAAGAAGCCGGTCAAGGAGCTCGATGCGCCCGCCCTGCACGGCCGCGACCGTGAGTATCCCGGCTGTCAAACACATATTCTGGTCTAACGACGCATGTTTTAGCTCAATTCGGCGGCGGGGACGACGACGGAGGGTTCAATCTGAGCGGATTCATATTCACGCAGACGCGCACGGATACGACGCAGACGTATAATCCCACCTCGACGGCCACCACCACCACGACGGCCACCGACTCGACGGCGACGACCACTGCCACGGATTCCACCGCGACTACTTCTGCGACGGACTCGACCACCACCACCACGTCTACCTCGACTACCACCACCAGCACCTCGACAACTTCCTCGTTCGGGTGCGGTCTGTTGGGACTGGAGGCCTGCCCCGCGTCGACGACGACCACGGACGCAGCTCCCACGAGCACAGACCCGACCACTACTGATGCCGGCTCTGCTCCCGGCACGACCGACGCCGCGACGAGCACAGACCCGGCAACTACCGACGCCGCGACCACGACGTCGACGACCCCGTCGACCGGGTGCGGCCTGCTCGGGCTGGAGGAGTGCACCAGCACGAGCTCCACTGATGCCGCCTCGACTGCGCCCACGAGCACGGATGGGTCGAGCACCGACAGCACGGCACCCAGCAGCACTGCGCCGGCTGATACTACTTCCGCCGCCGCATCGTCGTCCACTGCGCCCGCCAACACGTGCGGTCTGCTCGGTATTGGAGCTTGTACCGACAGCTCCTCGACCGCGGCTGCTACTTCTGCGGCCGAGACGTCCGGCTCTGACGCGACTTCGACTGCTGCGGCTACTTCTGCTGCTGCGTCTTCGTCCACCGCACCCGCCAACACGTGCGGCTTGCTCGGTATTGGGGCTTGCACCGATAGCTCGACTGCTTCTGCTACTTCCGCTGCGGAGACCTCTAGCGCCGGTTCGTCGGCAACTGCAACTGGTACTGGCGTAGCGACGACCACGTCTGCACCCGCTGATACCAGCTCTGCACCGGCTTCATCTTCGACTGCTTTCACTTGCGGTCTGCTGGGAATTGGCGCGTGCACGGATAGCTCGACTGCATCTGCAACCGCCACTGCTACGGGCAGTGCATCGTCTGCCTCCGCTACCGCAACCGCGTCTGGCACAGAGTCGGCCAGCGTCACTTCGTCGGCTACTGCCTCTGGATCGGGCTCTTCGGCTTCGGCCACGGCTTCTGCTACCACTTCGTGTGGTCTGTTGGACTCGCTTTCGGGCAAGTGCTCGACTTCTGCGTCGAGCGCTTCGTCGACTGCTACGGGCACTTCTACTGGTACGATCACTAGTGGGCTCCCGATTACTACGGCTATCGGCAATAGCACCACCACCACTACGTCGTAAGTCGTTTTGTACGATTATTCTATGTGCATGATTGACTGATTGATTCGCAGTGGTCTGCCGATTACGACGACGACCACGGATATTGGTAACGCGACGTCGATCATTACCTCGGGCCTGCCCACGTCTACCCCGATCATCTCGAGCAACAGCACTACCACCACATCCACGCCGATCACCACGCAGCCGGTCTCTGCCAACAGCACCACCACGACCACCACTGCCCTTAACAGCACCACCACGACCAGCGTCATCATCTCGTTCCCGAGCAGCAGCAACACCTCGACCATCGCCACCTCGACGGATGTCTCCTCGACGCTCACATCGACCGCTTCGTCGACCAGCATCACGCTCCCTGCCGCGCCCTCGCAGTTCTCGTTCCTCACGCAGACGTCGCTTCTGCTCGAACCCAGCACGACCTCCAGCTCGGTCTCGAACACGCAGACGAACCCCGATGCGCCCGCGACTACGCTCTCCGTCGCTGCGCCGTCTTCCGCCGCATCTGCGTCGGCGACCACTGCCGCAGCCGCACTCCCGACTTACCTCGCTGCGCGTGTCTACCCGCCCACCGGTACACCCGTTGCAGGCTCGACCTCGGGCGACACCCTCGTCTCGATCCTGTTCGACTCCGGCCTTGGCTGGGAATTCGTCAGCACCAACACGGACTCAGAGACGCAGCTGTTCAGCTGGATGCCCAACATCCTCGCCACAGCGCTCAACATCACCTCGGAGGCCGTACAGACCTTCGCCCTTCAAGTGTACATCCCGAGCGACTACACCGGCCCCGCGGACGTCGCGAAGCTCTTGACGACCTACATGGTCTACCTCCCCACCTCCTCCGTCTCCGACCTCGCAGACCAGCTCAAAGCCCGCGGCAGCGCGTTCTACACCGCGCTCGGCAGCCCGTACAAGGACCTCGCGGCCCACGTGAACCCGAGCTTCGCCATCACGTCCGTCAGTGCGAACAACATCCCCGGCAGCGGCTCGAGCACCGAAGCGTCCTCCTCGAGCGCGAGCTCCAAAGACAACACGCGCACCGACGCCATCATCGGCGTCGTCTCCGCGCTCGGCGGCCTGACGCTCATCATCCTCGCGTTCCTCGTCTACCGCTCCATCAAAAAGCGCCGCGAGCTCGCGCACACGCGGCTCGCGGAGCCGACGCAGCCCGAGCAGCCGTACGCGGACCGCGCGGGGCGCGACTTTGACCAGGACAGCGTCGGCGGGCAGCGGCGGCGGTCGTTCTACTTCGCCGAGGACAGCTTGAGGGGCTACGGCAGCGTCATGAGCGGCGGCGGGTTCCAGGACCAGCCGCACCGGCAGAACGCGCAGATGGCGCAGTGGGACGAGGGGCAGGCCGGGCCGAGCCACTTTGGCCAGCAGGGGTACGGGCAGCAGCAGGGGGGGTATGAGGGGCAGCAGGGGAACACGGTCGAGTATTCGTACCTCGACCATGCTGGGCCGTCGGAGCCGGCTATGAGGCAGCGAGGAGGCGGGCCGGCGATTAGTGCGCCGATTATGCAGCAGAGCACTATGAACTGGTAGACTGGTTTACGAGTGGCTTTCTCGATGCTTTCTTCTTGACGACCGGTACGTTTGCTTTCATGCTGTTGTGATGTTAGAATGTGTGTGCTGATGAGAGTGTGCAGTGACGAGTCTACGCCGGGCCGGGGCTCGTGGTCCGTTCCCTATTCGATCCCTCTGCGCACAGCATGCAGTATACCACCACCCTCTAGCCGTGCTAGCGAGCTTCACTTCCTCAATCCGTCCATCCGTCCATCCCTGCCTTCACCCCGCTCTACCCGCTTCACCCGCTCTACCCGCTTCACCCGCCTTACCCCCCATTACCTACTGATCAACCGTGCTTACTTCACCTCACCCCGATCATCCAAAGCGCCCTACGGCGCCCCGACCCCCACCCGTCGTATTTAAACGCCACTCTCGCGTTCGGACCATTTACCTTACTCACCTCTTGGGCGGATCTGATTATACTCACCTTCTTGAACATCAATCCCCGTGCCGCGGTCGTTGTGACGGCGCGCATAGATATATCCGTACCTCCTTTCTCGTTGCTTTTACTTTTGCCCTTGCGTTTGACTCTCTCATCTTATGTTGTTCCTCGATTATGCATTGTGGCATACGGTATCGTGATCTGTGGCGCGCGGGTCGCGTGTGGTGTGATATAAAGGTTGCTTTTTGCTCTCGCTCTCTTTCAGACAGTGGTCGTGTATTTATATGGCTGCAGTACCGTACGATAATCTTCATATTCTTCTTACTTCTGCTCATTTCGTCTTGTGCTGGGTTCGAGTTCGTGACGTTCTAGTCTCCTTCGCAAACGGAAATGATGCGGTGAAGGGAGAAGAGGGCAGCATCAGTGACGTTCGGCTTTCTCGTTCGTCAAGGTTTCTTATTGGCGTCTACTGCGAGTGTTTCAGCTTAATTCGGGCTCGTACGGGCGTATTCGGTATCATTTGGCACTTACTATCTATCTGGTCTATGTGCCTCCAGGCGGCGAAGAGATCAAAGTCCTTGTTCACGATCCGTACGTAGTCCACCCCCTTCAAGCGGTCGATCGCCTGCAATACCCTCGCTTCGGGTATACCTTTGCAACTCGTCTCTTCAATCTTGCCATCGCGAACGAACGCGATTTCCTCTTCAACATACAGGTAGAACGTGATCCCATGTTTCTGCCAAAGCTCTGCTCGACCCGACCTTCCACTGAGTCCACCAGGAGCGAAAGTGTCGAGGGCAGAGGAGAGTCGAAAGTCGGGCGCCGAGAGATGACGAAGGCGTGGTAGCAGTAACGGTACATCTTCTCTCAGTTCAAGAAGACGTAGAATATCGGTGTACGCGCGCCGTGCAGCCGTAGGACAGACGTGCAGGCGCTCTATGCCGATGAACATGAACAGATTGGCATAGCTCAGGTGAAAGCTCCCGCCCTGCAGTATCAAAGATCGCACGTGGTGTATGGGGAACGCTGGGATGATGCTAGGGGCGCCATCATCTCGCATGTACATGCATAGAGTGTTGCTCGCTGGCCCATCGCTGACTCCGTGGAAGGGTAGTGCTGTGGGGCTCGGCGTTCTCGGGGTAATGTCCCGCGACAAGCATAGCTGGACGAGGTAATCACCTCTACGCGCCGTCTCCTCAAAGTACATGCAGGCGGCCTGGAAAGGCGGTACGACTTCGTTATGGCACCACACGTCTTTCAAGGCCTCGCTGAGCTCGCCGTACATCCTTTCAGGGGGGAGCAAGACGGCGGGGTGTGGAATTGCGCCGTTCATCACGAGGCGGCTGTGGGGCTGAAGCCGAATGTGGCGTAGAAAATGGGCATGGTTATGTGGAGACCCCAATAAGACGAGTGTTTCAAGACCGTCCAACGGGACGATGTTGTGTTGTGCATGAGAACATGCATCGCATGCACTGACCACGCTGTGCATAGTGAGCTCCAAGATGCAGAGCGTTCGAAGGTGCGACATGCGGCGTATAGCCTGTAAGAAAGTTAAATTAATGAAATGTGCATTCGTGGCATCCAGTGACAGTCGGAGCGTCTCCAGAGTATTAAAAGCAGGACTCGTCCAATCAACGGAAGAGAATGGGAGGAGTGGGTGCATTAAGTCTAGCACGCGCAGACGAGGCGAATGCCCACCAAATAGGCTCATGTCCCTCAGAGATAATGGCCGGCTCGCCTTGTTCACGGCGAGAGTGAACTGCTCGAGGGACTCGAACGGTAATGACAGTATGCGCTTGACAACGTCGTGCGAGCGTCTAATCGACGACAGACGTAGGTGTGACAGGCGCCCATGATGGGAAAGGACCAATTCGGCAAGCGGATCATTCGCCCCATCTGACACGAACTCTTCATCGTCGGCGTGGAGCAACGCACCCTTGCTACGCATGACGAGCTCGTCGAGCCACCGCGGCCCAAGTTTGTCGGTCGGCCTGTACCACAGCGTCGCCTCGTTTATCGCAACATATCTCCATCTTCGACACACAAACGTGGTCCGTATCCAACCAAAAGCAGGGTTGCAAGCGTAGGAATGAGACTGGTCTCTGTGGCGTGCACCGCTGGTTGCAGGATTTCCCCGTCTCGCGATAGGTAGGATAGGATCCAGAGCCTGCAAGAAAGAAAAGACTAGTGCAAGGGAATCGTTGGATATGGTGTCGCAAGATATCTGGTCGTCCTTCGACATCGTATCGTACCGTGTCGTGTGGGAGAGGGGTAAGATGATGGTGGACCAGGTGCAAAGAGCGGGTGATCTAGGTGAGGATCAAATGCGAGGTTCTCACCATGTAGAAGTTGAGCGCCCATCTCAGTGAAGCTACACGTAGAGATCTCCAGCTGTACTCGCCTCGTAACGTATTTGATCGAAGTATCAGCTCAGTACATATGTACAAGAAGGCCCATTAAGGCTGGAGCCACGGGGAAAATGCAGGACGTCAGTAGCCACAGCTGGCTAGTCAGTGGTAATTTGATAACCGCCCAGCTAAGTACATGGTCGGCTCGATGCGGTGTCCAACTTCATCACGCGTCTAGCAGGGTGTCATGCATAGCTGCAGATACATGGAAAGGGAGACGGGTGCGACAAGCAGTACGCGGGAGCCTTCAGATAATTCTTCGGCATTGCGCGCAAATGTTCCCACGGCCGAATGCCATAGCGCTCGCGGAAGTTGCGAGCCGCCACCATCACCTTGGTGGTACACGCATATGAGCTTCAGGTTAACGGAATATCTCACCGGGACTGGGACCTTATAACATATGTCACCTATGCCAGAAATGGCACATCGCTCTGAAGAATTGAAGTAGGGCGGTTCGCCGAGGTACTCAATCTTGCGGGCAACGCGTGTGCTTTATGGAAAATTGTGCGAAGCTTGAATGAAGACCCGGATTCGCACAATGGAAGGTACCTCCGCATCCAGCGCCCGTACTAGGAGACGGAGGCGAGCGGGCCGAAGGGACGGTGAAGGGAGGGATCGAACGTCGTGGTGGCAGCAACCTTCTTGCGTGTCTGTCCTTCACAACGTGCGTGAACTCTCCTTCTGACCAGCACACACTTCTCATGGAGATGTCATATCTTTCTAGAAGGGTCCGATTCATCACCAGAGAAATTCGATATACAACTTATCAGCCGCCTACACCCTGTGCACATGCAACCCAGCTATCTTCGCTGCCTCGCGTTGCTCGCTCGGACCTCGACCAACTTGCACCGGCAAGATCTCGGTCCCCTGTAGGCTGCCGAAGAGAGGATGCGCATCGTCTTTGCTGCTCGGACTTCTACTATAGGCGTGCGCGCTTACCCGGCATCTGTGAGCGCGGTGTGTGCCTGCGTCTAGGCGCAGTTCCCTTCCGTACGCTTACCTTACCAAGTTCTCTTGTGACGTACCCTATACATCGGGCTTTCGTACGGTATCGCTTCTATCTGCGAAGATACTGGCACTTCGGACCGGCATCGTGTTCAACCCTGGAGGAAGATCGTCGGTATGCGGTACAACGTTAAGTTATGGGACATATAAACGCAAATGAGCGTCCATAGATCGCATACCAGTTCTGCCTGGCTTGCGCGAGTGCGGCCGCCGCAGGCCGCCGTTTTCCCTCTGCTCGTCATGATACGCACATCCGTTTCGTTACTGTCCCTTCAGTGTTCTTTCTTGGATTCACCCCAGACGCACGATGGCTCCAGCAGATAATGCCCGTTCACGGCGGGCTTAGTCGGGCCGTCCCCGAACGTCGAGTACATGGTCGTGTGCCCCGCATATCTTAATTAAACTCGCAGCTGCTCCATGGCGGTTCTGATATTTCATTCTGGGTCCGGGGAAGTTGCGTCATAGGCGGCTTCGCGCTTTCGCAAGCCTCGCGACATCTTCCACAAGGTTCTGTGCCTTGAGATTACTTGCTCGTCTACTCCTCGGGGTTCACATCCAACAAGCAGCGCAGGAGTCTTGAGACCATCGAACGTGCTGATCCTGAGTGCGCGCTGACGCGTGGGCGGCGGCATCATTATCCGAGCTAACGAATACGCGCCACAGCTGGTCTAGCGCGTACCCCGGGGGCGAATTGCATGGGATAAGAACCTCCGCGGGCCTGCCGAGGGCTCTGGATCCCCTCTGCAACGCGCCACTACGGTCATAAGCGCAAACTCTACTGGCTGTCCTCTCGCCGGTGCGAGCTCCGGAGTCAGCCGAACTCCTTCCGTGAGCACGACGTAGTCTGGCGTGCGGACCTTGGTGCGCGGGGTAAAGTCAGATAAATCATGATGCCCTACACCCTCGGCGCTCCGTGATACACCTTACCTGCATTCCGCGCGCTGATAAATAGGTCCAAGAGTGGCCTCCTCATCCTCGACGTGCGGGCCCCATACACGACATCAACCCCACATCACACCCAACCCTCACGATGATCACCGCCGCCCCCGCCCCACGACGCATCACCAACAGCGCTACGCAGTCCTACTCTCAACAACTAGCCGCCTACACTATGCGCCAGCGTGCTGAGGCTCAAAGCGCACTCGAACTATCACCCGAGGAGGACGCACGCCTGCTTGCATCTAGGCTCGCTCGCGCACATTCGCCCACCGACAAACTCCGCGCTGCAAGGGCGCGCGCACGCGGTGAATGTATGTTGCGATGCCTCTCTCACAGCTCGAGACGACTGACATGACATACAGCACCACGACGCGGCTACGGCTTCTAAACACGCATCATACCCTTCTCGCTGTCTGTACACATACACACAGTGAGCGGTCTAAGTATGAGATTTTTTTGCCTTGCTGACCACGCTCTTGCAGCTACCTCTCGACTTCTGCTCTCACACATGTTCTCCGAGTATCGCTCCCCTTAACTCGACTGTGGCATTTGGGTGTTTCCGATACACGTCGCTGTCATCATCTTAATTATTGGGCTAATTACTTGTGCTATATATATACATCGCCATTAGGCCACAAGATACCCTTTGCCCCGTATTGTACGGAATATGTGGTGAGGATGGGCGATGGCTATGTAACTTAGCTGTGGACAGAGTGACCGGGCGCATGAGTGACCAAGGTTGGTAGTACGGTATGAGGAACAACGGAGCCATGATGGTTGGATACCGGGTCGGAAGTGGCTTCAAGACACCCTACACAGTAACCCAAACCTCTGCACGCCGCTCTTCTGGATAAATAATGACGACCATCCTCTCAAGATGAAAGGTTGAGTAACGGTTGCCATTTTTTATCTTGGTGACACCGAAGAGTGAGCCCGCAACAGCATTCGAAAGAGTCGCGACGACAACTGGAGTCGACTCGTCGTATGCTAAAATAAATGCTCAGTCAGAGGGACAGGGAAGGGAGAGCGTTTGGCCATTGTTACGCACTGGGCGGGACAATCTTAACGCCTGTGCCAGAATCGAAGAACTGACGAAACCACGCAATGTCCATCTGAATCTACGAGCTATGCATGAGCGCGGATAGCCTGGATATATGTTACAATCGACGTACGTCAAATGACATGGACTGTATCTCATATTTCTCGAGTCTTTAGATAAGGGCTCATCAGCGGGGTGGCGCGGGGCTATTGAGATGTCCGGGTGGGACTCTACTCACCATAAGCCGTCCTTTATCCTGTCTCCAAACTCCTTCTTGTTCACACTACAGAAACCAATAGAAGGCGCAACTTTGGCCTTCCGCTTAGCCGTGGATGATGCCGAGGCGGTGCCGTTGGACTTGGCCGCTTTGGGCTTCTTCGCCGAAGGTGCGTAGTCCTCGTCATCGGTCGCTGCTCGCTGAGGCACATGAGCTCAAGCACCCATACAGTACTCGGGACATCATAGCACACAGACCTTGGTACCAGTAGCGGGCTCCGGCGAGTGAGACATGATGGTGAGTGGCGACGGGCGATACGGAGCGCGACGCGACGGGTTCGTAACTTCGTCAACAAGGAGAACGCGTGACGTCACACGTGTGACAACTGCGGTTTACGGCTCGACCGACCTGTGATGGAAGGGTTTTCCTCTCACCGTCATGACCTGTATGTCAACATTCTGGGGGTGCCAGTCTCTCAATACCTCTCTTCCTGAAGGAGGGGATACGACGTTGCTGGAGCGAGAATTTTGCTGCCGGGGCCGTCCCTTCACGCACTTGCACACTCAACGCCAATCGCGGCACTTCCAGCTAGACCGCCAGCCTCGTTCCGACCGAGGGTCGCCTTCCCACCCACCCGCGCCACTAAGCTGTCCAATCCGCATAGTTTGAAGCTCCTGGGGCGGCTCAGAGATGAGCAACAGTAGTCCAAAGGAAAGAGTCCAAGTGTCAGGCCCAAGAACCTCTTAGACCCGGTGCTGCGTGCGCACCTGGTCCAATGTGCGACACTAACTCCTGCGGCGGGATTTAGTGCTGTATGGGGGCTTCTATCTGTATCATCCGTATCTCGCACTGCTCGCGGTAGATGGGAGGAATGGTCTCCCGTGTAAGTTCGGGTGTCTCGGTCTGTCTAGTGTGGCAAGTTCTCTATAAAGCGTGCTAGGTTCGTTACCTGTCCTCATGCCGATTTCCGCGAACCACTATGACTGAAATAATTTCTTCAGTGCTTCAAAACCTTCCATTTTCTACGAAAATCGCTTCCGTTGCCTTGCGATACCCAGCCCCAACCTGCATAAGCGTACTTACCCTTTCAATCTGGGTAGCACACCGGTACATCAAGAGTCCTTGGCACAAGGTCCCTCCGGGACCTATCGGCCTCCCTATCATTGGCAGCGCTCTGAAATTCTTTGACACATTCTGGCTGATCAAGGAATGCCCGCAATACGGTGACCCTACTACTCTATTGTTGCATACCTACGCTAAATACATTCAATCAGGCGATCTTGTGTACCTCAATGTAGCCGGTCAGCCGGTGGTGATACTCAATACACAGAGAGTCGCCGTGGATCTTCTCGAACGTCGTGCGGCCACCAATTCTGGTCGCCCTAGGCTCATCGTCGCGAGCGAACTAATGTGCGACGATATGCTCGTCGGGTTGGAGTCAGATACTGAACGGTGAGCATATGACCTAGCGATGATATACCGCATGGGAACGAGACTATAGCTCTAAGCAGGTGGCGACGCCAGCGCCGCGCAGTGCACGAAGGTTTCACCAAATCAGCTGTCAAGCGCTTTCATCCAGCCCTCGTCGAAGACGCCATCCGTTTAGCCGTCTCCTTATCTCAGGACTCATCATCCTTCCGACAACACTATCAGCACTTCGCTTGCTCGACCGTACTTGCGGTCACGTACGATCGACCGCTACACGGGAAGCCAGGAGATGACGCCCTTCGCGTTCATATCGACACGATCGTCAGGAAGCTTGTGGCAGCAGCCTCACCTGGGGCACATTTAGTCGAGCTCATGCCATGGATGCTTCGCCTGCCGAGTTGGATGGCGAAGTGGAAGCGTGACGCGCTTGATGCGCATCACGATGCGAAGCAGTTCTTCGTGGGTCTTCTCGACGAAGTGGATGCGCGGGACGTGCGTCTATCATCATGTTATCCCAAGTCTGTGAACGGCTGTCTGACATCACGACGATTGACAGAAACAAGGAATGGCGCGCCCGTGTCTTACGTCGATGTTGCTTCAGGACCTCAAACGCTCTCATCTTACGAAGCTTGAGGCGGCTTGGGCTTCTGGAATGATGTAGTACGCGGTCTATTGCACTCGTGTGTTGGTCCCGACGCTGACCCCATCTCCCTACAGCTCTGGCGGCGCCGAGACCACCACCGTTACGCTCACATGGTGGACTCTCGCCATGATAGCTTTCCCAGGAGCTCAAAGGCGAGCGCAATCGGAATTAGATGCAGTTGTCGGTCGAGGGAGGCTGCCATCTTTCGCCGATCGCGAGCACTTACCATACACAGTCGCGCTTCTTCGCGAAGTCCTGCGCTGGCGCATGAGTCTACCTCTCGCCTTGCCGCACTCTTCCAACGAAGATGCTTGGTATGAAGGCATGTTCATACCCAAAGGCACCATTCTCCTGGCGAATCTTCTGCCATGCAACAGGGACTCCGCGGTGTACGGCAACGATGCGGATTTGTTTAGGCCAGAGCGTCATCTCGACTCGGAACACGGACAGCTCGCACCGGTACATCCCGCGACGAAGAACCACGGTCATGTATCGTTTGGCTTTGGACGACGTAACTGCGTCGGTCAGCACGTTGCGGAAGACACGCTCTTCATCGCTGCCGCCACGCTCCTTTGGGCCTTCGAGTTCTCGAAGGCGCGGGACGAGATGGGACGAGAGCGCGATATCGATACGGAAGGATTTGATGCTTCGGGATTCACACTGTGAGTAGTCCTATGAATAGCCAAGATCTGCATTCGCTGATGCACGTGCCAACTTTGATAGGAGGGCAAACCACTATGATTGTAGCATTACACCCCGCTTCCCGGAAGCCACATCTATTCTGACTGACGAGAAAGAGCTCGCGGCGACGTCGAGGCCATAAGTGGCAAGTACAGTATATCCTCCTGGCGACTTCTATATCCCATGTATGTAGTGTGCAAATACAAGTCTTCGTATCCTTCGATCGCGAGCCATGAGTACGGTGAAAAGGCTACCCCTGTCGGGAGGACCTATGCTGCTACTTCTGCAATTGACTTCCCCAATCCGATCAACGCCAGAGTGACGGCTAGGGACTTCTGCATGTAGCGCGCCGGGTTCGGGCCGAACTGACCCAACTTCAGCCAACCGTTCTTGCCGTGTAGGAGGATAAGAGCGACGACGAGTACATCCTTGACTGCTGTATCGCTGGCGCTCTCCTGGAAGTCGGCAACAAGGAGCCCAGTGTTACCGTTCACGCCAGCGATGCATGCTGGTTGAACTTTCAGCTTCTCGTCGCGGGTAAACGTGAACTACACCGACTGGTTAGGAGTTGAAGTTTCAAGTTCCAGAGATTGACGTACCACATCTTCTCTATCGACTCGGGCCCATCTATAGGTCCGGTTATTGGCGCGTACCGTGCGCGTTCTATGTTCGAAGGGAGTGAGCACAGTGATTATAGCATGGGTCTCGAGCGCACAGTCGTGAGATACCATACTTGAACCACTTCTTGCACTTGACGATGCTACCTTGGCCATACTGAATACGTGGGTAACGCGCGTGATTCCAGTAGATGTCTGCAACGACGTCTCTGTTTCGGTTGGTGATGGTCGTCCGCCCGTCGACTGTGACCACAGTATACCGCATGGCTTTCTGTCGGTTCCGGACAACTGAGTTCAACACATATGTTGTCCCATTACCACCTCCCCCGGTCCCATGGAAAGTGTAGGTCGCCTGGGGCTGTGGCGGGTTCGGGCGACGTCGAGGGATCGGCACGCGCCAAGGCATCGTGGGCTGCTGTCTTCAAGCTTCGAAAGCGTACTCAGAGGCCAAGTATGACGGGTGCCCCCTGCGCGACACGGCAGCGAAGGTTAGGAGGGTGACTGGAGGCCGGCTGTCCTAGTCTTCGGATCTTATTCAATCAGTGGAAGCGCTGAACAGTCAGCGACTGAATAGAATCCAGTGTACACGTCACGAGAGGGCGCATATCCATGGCCAAGTCCGTTGTAATCGCAGTGCCATACAGGGAACCCCACTCAAAACTTATAGGGAAAGCGATATCCCAGATTTCCTATATCTAGGAAGTCCTGCTGCAGCAAAATCTTGTACAGGATAGGAGAGTATACATAGCATCATTGGACCAAATCGATGCTGCCGGTAACGCGGCCATATCCCATAAGACGACACGAGTCTTGGGCAGCCAGCTGTCATGGAAGTCGTCGTTGAGTCGACGTCCTCGGCAACGTCGCGCGTAATTACAATCACAATGACGAAAGCGTGATGGGAAATGTGCCACGTGGCATAATCGCGGGTACGTGATCGAGCGCTGCGGGTTGTGTGAGCTTGCCACGACGGTCAATGCAAGGCTTGTTACAGCTTCGGCAGATTCTCGATTTCCAAAACAGACGAGGGCAACTGGTAACCTACGAGGAAGCCGCCCGGTGAGGTTTGGAACGCCGGACTAGTCGGACCTTCCGAACAGCGCGCAGCCTGGATTCGCCGGCCATGACGCCTAGAGTCGCCTATATTCTTTTGCGTATTATGGCTATGCCAATACTTGAACGCCATTCTTGGCTCTTGTCGAGCGATCCGACCGTCGACGTCAAGTGCCACGAAAGACACGCACTTGTGCACCTCTCCTTGGCCCCAGCACTGGAGGTAACGGCGTATATCCACTTATGAGCCGATGTCGCTGTACTTGCGGACAGGCACAGTCCATACACACTGCAGAATCTTACCACTCGGTTTGTTGCCGAGATATGACTTCATCAACATGCATAGCGACCACTCCAACTGAGCGCTGTACTGTCAAAACGAACGGTTTGGACTCCGAGTATGTAACGATACACAACACCCCATGCATGGCGACGATGCTAATTTGTACCCCAGATCATACCTGGAGGGCATCGCGCAGAGAACATAGCACGGTAACAGACCGATCCCCACAGAACACCCGGCTGCGGAACTACTATCTTCACCTTCGCGCGCTAGCACAGGCGCTCGAGATGGTTCGCGAGCCGTCAATGTTCGCGATCGTGGGCAAAGACTGATTGCTGTGCGACGGCGGAATACAGGCACCGAGAGATGGCTCCTCAACGAACCTTGTACCGCGGTAGCTGAGAAGCCCAGACTGGTGACTGCATAGCCTAGACGAAAGCAGCACGAAGCTGGGCACCCAAATACCGTTGACTGTTAAGTAAATCCAGATACCTGCGCCTGAATGCACTGGTATAAGAGGTGACGGGTCCAGGTCAGTCAGACCCACACAGCAATAATGCCTGGCGATCCGGCCTCTACAGAACCTGTCGTCCCAGACTCGTCTCCTCCCGCGTTCTCTCCATTTACCAGTCACTACTCCGCTAGTGCAGCCCCGCGCGCCTCATTCGACGTGGCCTCACTTGGTATCTTTGACAATCCCTGGGCGTCGACCGCAGACATCGGAAACGCAGCTGATTCTACGGCCCCCAACACCACACCGTCGTCGCGCCCACCCGACCTCGTATTTATACCAGACTCCATGATGAGCGCCGATGTAGCGCGCCACCCGCACTTCGACCCTCCGAAAGAGCCCAACGCCTGTATGTACATTCTGAACTCGAAAGTACAGGATACGAACGGGACCGCCGTGTACACTATCTCGTCCGGCGAAGACATGGCGATCATCAAACGACAGGAGACCGGCACGGCTCTCGCTCTGCTCTCTTGGTCCGTTGCTGGGAAGGATGCGGAAATCAAGTATCTAGCTGAAGGTCAGATGAGGGACCAGCGGTGTGATGAGTGGTTGCCGCTGAAGAAGGACGGAACGTGCGTGCGACTCTTCTTTCGCCATGCGCCTATCCTAACTTAGTCGACCGTGAATCGTTGTTGCAGCGGATCACGTCGTGTCGACGTTGGCGGAGGGCGATCGTGTAACTTGACTTCTTCTAATGGAAGAGATACAGTGGGTGCTCGGCGTCAAGATGCTCGCTCATATTTCCACTGATATTCCATACAGCTCACTGAGCTGACTTCCGACGGGGGTACAAAGACGGTCTGTTTCGCGCAGAAGGCTTCCGGTCTACCCACTAGACTTGAGATCCGTTTCGAGACCTCGGATCAAGCTTTCGTGAATCAAGTCCGCGATGCATTCATCACGGCGCTCGTCGTCTCGCGTGTGTTCAGCATCAGTATCCCACCGCCGCGCTTCCATACCTCGCCGCCGCCCATCCGTAAAGCGGTACCGGGTACTGCGACGCGACGCCGGAGAAACAAGCGCAATGACATCTCGAACACGTTGTGCGACTGTATGTGCGACTGTTTGTCCTCATGGGACGGCTCCGACGATGGTTGTGGCGGCTGCGACGGCGGCTGCGACTGCGACGGAGGTGATGGAGGGTGCGATGGCGGAGGCGATGGCGGTGGCGGCGGATGATCATTATTAATACAGTCGAAGGGACGGACGCGACTATGGAAGTTTGCTGTCGATGTTGTATGCAGGGTACCGGTATTGCCGGGTAGCGCGTTTTGAAAAGTAACTGGTTCGCACTTGATCACACAACAGGGCTCTTTTGGAGAGAACGGATAGAATGAGAGAGAGAGACTACGCCATCTCCAACACAGACTCAATTTTGGCCAGGAGTCGTGGTGGTCGTGTATCAACGCGCCTCTGCCTCGGCATGCGTCGGGCCGAGTGAGGATCTGCGCACGTGGCCGGGCGTCATCCCGCCCGAACGACAGCGCGCGCGCCTCGCCATTTGACAGCATTCGAATTTCGATGCGACGACGATGGGCAGTTTCGCCAACCATCATCGTATACGCAGACTTTGATGCGGTGTATCTGAACGTGCTCCTCTAGATCGTTTCAGCTCGCGTATGGACCGCACTGCTCATAGTCTCGATGATTCACTCGCAATACCGTCAACATATCCCGTTTTCGGATTGCGCTGGAGGACGGACGGAAGACTGATGCATGCATGACCCAAGCCTAATGCCTAAGGGACCACCTGCTTGATGGCCTTCCCCACCCCTACCAAGGCGAGAGTCACCGCCAACGATTTCTTCATGTAGATCTCCGGGTTAGGACCGAACTGCCCGAGCTTGAGCCAGCCTTTCTTGCCGTGCAGAAGCACAAGGGCGACGATCAGAGCGTCCTGGACCAGCACCGCACCAGTACTCTTGGTTTCACCGAAGAAATACGCGACCAGCCGGCCGTTGTCGTCCTCGCCGGCTATGCACACCGGAGGCACCGACTTGTCCTTCTCTTCACGGGTGAACGTGAACTATATAAATGCCATCGTCAGCGCACAGGGACCGCAAACAGGGCTATGGCGGGCGTACTACGTCCTCCCTGTCGACTCGAGCCCATCGATAGGAATTGCCGTTGGCTCGGACGATGCGCGTCCTGTTGTACGCCTTTTATGATCGGCACTCATGGGTGAACGGTGGTGAGGTGCTTACAGCCTAGACACCCCGTACTTGAACCACTTCTTGCACTTCATGGCCTTGGAATCGCGATACTTGATGCGTGGGTAGCGCGCGTGATTCCACTCGATGCGCGCAAAGACAGTGCCTTTCTTATCTGCGATCGTGGTCTCCCGCGCCATGGTCGCCACCGTATACCGAGCGGCACCTTTCCTATTCTTCACAACCGAGTTCAGCACATAGGTCGTGCCGTTTCCCGTGGCGTCACTGGGGTGAAAAGTGTAGGTTTCCTGAGGCGCTGGTTGTCCTGGGCGACGTTTGGGGACGGGTATGCGTAGCTTTCTGAGAAACTCCATGCCCAGGAGCCAAAGATACGGGTGTCAGCAAGCTCAGAGAACAATGCAGGAGGAGGTATGAAGGAAAGAGTGTCAAACCCACAAGTGATACCTCGCGGTCTTATCCATACGAACCGAGCGCTTAACGGTCAGCGAATGAATTTTGGAGCCCGAGCGGAAACGTCACGACCAGCGCGTGCTGTCGCGAATCCAGGGCCTAAGCCCGCTGTCAATGTGGCGTCACCCGACAAGACATGATCTCAGTGTCCGGCAACCAAGGGAGCGAAGTTAAGGTCGCCGCATCGCGGGAAGCTCTGACAGGATTCGACCTGCGTCTTTCGCAAGCAAGGTACCTAAACGGATGTTATATGTAAGTATCAGTTGCTATAGCAGAAACGTCGCCTCTCGGATGGCCGCGTACCTAGGCTTTGATTGATCGCCTCACGTTCTTCGGAACCCGGACTATCCCGCAAGTAATAAGAGTCCGTCAGCATTGTCATTCGTCTCGAACCCAATTTCGACATCCGTTCACTGTGTCCGGAAGCGTGGTATACGCTCTTCACTTGTTCGCGCACATCCCGCATACTTGCGTACAATCTACCTTCAGGAACTTCTTCCTGAGAATACAAAGTCAGGATAACTCTGCGACTCCCCCCGGTTTGAATGTGCTCTGCGAGACTAATAGCTGCGTACAACGCAATAGGCCGCCTCGCATCTGTAAGTGCACGAGCGCCATTACATCGTCTCGCACTTCGCGTAGCACTGTGCGCCACGTCTCGGCCAACCTCGATACCTTCGCTTTGAAACCGTGTCCGCGGGAGGCGCGAAGTGGGGCAGAACTCTGCGAGCAGAGCGTGGGGTAGTCTACCGCGCTGCAAGCAGCCATGAGATTTCCAGAGGGAGGTATGGAGATGCGCGTATCGTCAACATGTCTCCTAGTGCTCCCTCTACAATTCCAGGCGCCCAGTCCCAAATGACGGCTCAGATACAATCCGGTAGTAGTGTATAGTGAAAGCCCCCAACCGCACTGCAGTCGGAGGTTCTACGGACGTGGTACTTCTTCCGCGGATGAGCAGCTCGTGTACGAGTCAAAGGTCGTGGTGGTTGCGCATCAACGCGCCTTCTGCGTCGCTGTGGCGCGCGCGTCGGGCCGATGAGAACCCGCGCACGTGGATGGGCGCGCCATTCCGCCCGAACGCGCCTCGCCCGCTTCGCGCCTTGTCAGAGACGACGATGAGCAAGCCTCAACACGGCTTCCAACAGCCGTCCTCGTACGCCGGGTACGCGCCACCACCGCCCGTGAGCGCCTTGCCGCACGACACACGTGTTCTTCTGCGGGAATATCCCGCGCTGGCGATCACGCCCACTGACCATGGTATGTCTTGTTCACGCGTTTTCCTGACATGAAAAGAAGAAGGTCGTGCTGAGAAGCTGTTAATAGTGGCACGGGGTATGAGCCAGATGAGCGTGTCGGCGCGGCCGACGTCGTATGCGCAATCCGGGTATTATCTGCCGTCGGTGCACGGCTCGTACGCGGGCGAGATGGCGCATATTGCGAGCGCACAGGTGCCCTCGCACGACGGCGGATACTGGGAGCGCGCGCGGCAAGAGGCCATTCACGCCGTAGGACCCGCGCCTTCCGCCGATCACTACTCGTACGTCCTTTTTTGGTAGTATTAAAGAGGCGCATATATTGATGCCTTATAATAGACCGTCGTACTCGTACTACCAACCTCGTGATCACCCGCCCGCGCCGACATACCAGTCCAGCGCGCTAAGTGGTGCAGTGTACCAACATACCCTCCCAGCCCAGGCATATCCGAGCCCGCCCCCAGGAATGCAATTCTCCTCGTCTTCCCTCGCCCACGCGCTCGACCCGCCCATCATCGTCAAACGCCAGCCGCCGCCTGCCCCGCCACGTGCCGTCGCGCACCCTCCCTCACCCGCGAAACCGCAGAGCAGCGCCTCGTTCTTCAATGCGTTTATTCAGCAGCAACAGCGCGCGATGCAGCCTCCCCCGCTTCCGCAGTCCAGGCCGCAGATCATCCCTCAGCCTCCCCAGCAGCAGCAGCAACAACAGCCGCACATACAACAGAATCGATATAATACCGCGCCTAATCCCGCTACACCGCGGAAACGCGAGCGAGCGCCGATCCCTTCTTCGTTCTTGTCCAATGGCGCTATCCCGCCTCCACCTGATAGTAGTCCTCTACCGCCTTTGACGCAGACGCCGAAACGGAAACGCGATGCGATTGAAGATCCTCACGGTCCTCCGCCTGGCAGTCCTGCCAAGCGATTCCAGTCTCTACGCGGGCTACCGGCCAACGCTCCGACCTTTGCGCCACCTCCACCACTTGCTGCGCCCGTCTTGAAGAAGCAACAGTACGATCTTGAGCCCGTCAACACACCTTCAACGTCGACCTTCACAACTCCGCACACCGAACCTCCCGCGACACCCAGTACCGCATCGACTGTCCCTCCTACTCCTCCTTCCCCGGTTCATGAGGCGCCGAAAGTGAAGAAGCGAAGGTCTCAGGTGTTCGTTGAGCTTCCGCCGAGAGGGACGAGGCCCGGTTCGCCTCAGACCCCAAGGAAAAGCAGGGATGTCAAGACGAATGGCGGGGATACGGATGTTGATATGAGCGATGAGGAAGAGCAGGAAGGGTATTTGCCTACCATCACGAGGTTACCGAATGGGGACACGAAGGGGAATGCGAATGGCAGGAGGACTGGGGAGCGGGACGAGCGCGGTAAGCCCTCTTCCTCTGCTTCATACGCGCACGCTCGGAATGCTGATGGATCATGGTGCTTAGATGCGTTCGCGAAACTCCGCGAGCTCATCGACGACCTCTTCGAAGCGGACGACAGCCCCGACTCCCAAGACGCCCAATCCTTCTTCTCATCAAACAGCCCAGACTCCTCGCGTCCTTGTCTCTCCGCCTCGATCCTCCGCAAGTTGAGGGTCAGGATACTGGACGCTGCAAAACCTGCTAACGCCAAGGTGAACCATTTCTTTCACCGAGCGCTATAAGCAGTGCTGATATATTTCTGTTCTGAAAGAGGTCACGTGCAGCGACAGGTCAAACTCCCCGTACCCCGAAGACAACGCGTCTCTCGCTCGCCGATATCGAGCCCGCGGACCTCACACGACTCATCAGGCTTCTCGAGCGCTCCGTCCGCGCAGGCGAAGACGTCACACCCTTCCCCACCGCCCCCTCCACCTCATCCGCCATCAAAACCGAAGCAAACGGCGAGGCCGGACCAAGCACGCCTCTCAAAACGCCGGCAAAGACGCCCGGCAAGCGCAGCACTAAGAAGGAACCCCGCTCCGCTACACCGCGCGAGACGTCCGAGCCGCCTGCGTCTGAAGCCGATATACAAAAGGCTACCGTCAGCATTGAGCGGGCTAGGGACGCGGTGTTGGCGGCTGATACAATCTTGGCCCTGTTGTGCGGCGAGAGGTTACCGAGAGAGGCGTACGGCGAGGAGATACTCGGCGCCTGTTTTGCCGCGCTTGGGAACGGGCTGAAGGGCGTCGTGTACCCTCTGCTCGAGTTCTCTTCTTCATCTTCGTCGGCGGGAGGAGTGCTGGCATTGTTCGCGAGTAACGGCAAAGGCGCCGCCGGAGGGAGGAGCGTGCTGGACGGCAAGAGCATACTGCGCGAGCTGTTCGAAGAGGCCGAGAGCGCGGTGTTGAGGGCCAGCAGGCTCGTCAGTGGCGAGAGGGTCGCGTTGGGCGAGGGATTGCTTCTCCAGGTACACTCCTCCTCTCCGTTCATATCGTAGTCGGGTGCTGAAGCAATGATTGTATCGTACAGGCTTCGTCGGTCGCCATTGGCCCGTTCTTTGTCGCTGAGCCCTCGACGGCTTCGGCAGCTACGACCGTGCTGGGCGCGAAACCGGGCGAGAGGCTGCGGTATGCTGGTCTGGCGCTTATTCGGACTGTACGTTTCTGTCTCTCACTCAGGAGTGGCGCGATGCTGATCGCCAATGTGTATCGTATAGATCTTCAGCGCTCGCGAGGACCAACGCGCAGGCATACTCGAAGACGTACTCGGCAGCCTCGTCCGCCTCTCCGCGGGAAGCGCAAAGCCGGCTATGTTTAAACTGCGCAACGGTATGCCGTTTCCCTCCCCGTACTGCAGCTCGTACTCGAACTCACGTCACCTGCTATAGGCACCTCCATCCGCACCGTCTCGGCACTGCTTCTCCAGCTCATCCAGTCCTCCGCGCACGACGTGAGGGTCAAGGCGAGGGTGTATGAGAAGGAGAGGATGAGGGAGAGCGCGTTGAGGAGGGCGAAGAGCATGAACGAGGATGAGGTAAGTTTTTCTCATATTTATTTGGTTCTTCTTTGGTCCTCTTGCTCTCCAGGGTGAGCACGCATCGCGGTCGTTATTGCGGGGTTCTCGGTGGGTGGATGTGGGGATATGTGGCTCGTGGTCGCAGTTCGACCTGGGTGCCCATTCGATCACTTACACCCGCCACACCTCACAATGGTGATCGGGCTTGTTTGCCTTTCCTTGTTTACCTTACCCATGTTATATGCCGTTTGATGTGGTCATTCCAGTGAGCGTCGTACTGACACTTTGATCTAGATGCACGAGGGCGGCGCATTCCTTGGCAAGCGCGAGCGTGAGGAAGTCAAGATGTACGCCGGTGGACTCGAGAGCGCTACGCGGATCGCGAAGAACATCGTCGCGTTTCTCACTCAACGGTCAGTCGTTTGTCCTCAACTCTCATACTTGTCCGCTCACGCAACACATATAGCTCGGGCAAAGGCAAGACGACGAAGAGCACGAACGAGGCCGAGTACCGCGTCATATTTGAGCACCTCCTCACCGACATCGACTCTGTGCTCTTCTGGCCGGAGTGGCCGGCGGCCGCTACACTCCTCGGCATCGTGACGAAAGTCTTCGTCAACGCGCTCGAGCCGCAGCAGCACAACGCGCGCAAGGGTGATAAGAAGGGCATGGAGGAGGACAACAGCGCGCTCAAGAGCATCGCGCTGGATCACCTCGGCGTCGTCGCTGCACGGCTGAAGAGGTGTAAGAGGGGTGAGGGTCTGGTGGCGATGGAGGATATCTGCGTCGCGCGCGATGTGTCCGCGCTTGAGCGCTTGTTGGCTGCGCATCGTGACGTCGGCGCGTTCTTGCGCCGCAAGGCTACCGAGGATGCGTCGTTCGAGACTGCTCGTGAGCTCGCGGCTACGACGTTGGCGCAGGAGCTCGCTTTACGGTTGCAGGAGTGCGATAAGGCTTTGTCGAGGCTGGACGATGGTGAGACGGACGAGCCGTTGCTTGGACTTGCGAATGCGCTGAAGGGCGCATTGGCTGAGGTGTGGAAGGTTGATCCGAGCGACGTGTTTACCGAGTACGTCCCCGCCTCTCTATGATGCCGAACCTGTACAGGAGCCTGACCGTTTCTGCAGCTCTGTAGAAGAACAGAAACGCGTAGACAAGCTCTCCGTCGAGCTCGGCGCCGTCCAAGACCTCCGCAAGAGCCACGAACACATCATGCGCGTCGTTCTCCACGCCCTAGACGCCACAGCCGTCTTCATGCGCACCAAAGCCCTCAAAGCGCTCGGTCAAGTCGTATCGGCCGATCCCAGCGTGCTCGAGGCTGAGAACGTCAAAGAAGGGATCAACCACCACTTGAACGACGTATCACCACAGACACGCGATGCCGCCGTGGACCTTGTGGGGAAGTATGTGCTCGATAGTCCGAGCGTCTTGAAGGATTACTTCCCGCTGCTCATCAACCGAATTATCGATACGAGCCCTGGTGTCCGCAAGCGCTCTATCAGGCTGTTCAAGTCTATCTACGCCGCGACCGACGATCACTCCCAGCGCGTGGACATCTCGCGCGCGCTCGTGCTGCGCCTTGCGGATGAGGACGATCAAGTGAAGGATCTCGCCCTCAAGACTCTGGAGGAGCTTTGGTTCCCGCCTACACCCGCCCTCAAGCCGCGCTCGAACTCGTCCGACAATGGTGCTACCGCTGCGAAGGAAGCTCTTCAGTCGCGCATGCTCGTGCTTATGGATGTGGCGGAGAAGTACGGGCCTGCTGTCGAGCAGCTTTTGCACCGGCTAAGCGACGCCGACGGCCAACTCAAGCGCTATGGCGACCTCGTCGACGCGCTCATGGAAGCCCTCATCGACAACGCGCCGCCAGCGGGCTTCACCATCGTCAAGTGCATCAGGACGATCCACCACTTCGTCGCCGCTCGCCCAGCACTGCTCACGCCCACCCATGCCGACGCATTGGAGCCGTACCTCACGAACGCTACAGGCGCAGAAGACCGCGAGATAGCGCTCTACGTGCTCAAGATCTTCCGCGTCGCAGTCCCGCATATGCCACACACCGCCAAGAAGTTCGGCACGAAACTGCAGAAGACGCTCCAGCCTTTGATCCTCAAACCCATCGTGGGAAACAGCACCACGACGACGCAGGAGACCGTCGCGTGTTTCTGCGCGGCTGTCAAGTTCTTAACGGACGATTATGAGGCGCTTGCGAGGTTGTTGGCGGGGTGTTTCAAGAAGGTGCAGGAGATGGCTAGGGTGGAGTTGAAGAATATCGCTGCGAATGCTAAGGTGGATCCAAGGGGGAGGGAGTACCTGCAGGCGATTGTAGCGTTGATATGCGAGCATTGCGACTGTGATGTTGTGAGGAAGGAGCATCCTGGTAAGTTGGCAGTCGTGCACATAATACCGTGCCGACCGCCTGCTGATCGATCTCGTAGACAAAGTCGAAGCGTCATTCAAGCTCATTTCATCCGAGCCTGGCTCATCCGTCACATTCGCCGTCTACCAATCCTTCCTCAAGCTGTACGGATCATTCAAAGACAGCCGATCCCGAGGGAACATTCTCAAATCGCTCGGCTTCCTCTTCCGCGCGTACCCTACGCTCATGACAACACAAGAGTCGTTCGATATCATGGACGACGTCTTCATGCGTGGCACGGAGGAGGATCAGCGCGGGCTGCTGAGGCTCATTCAGGAGTACTTCCAGTCTGAAGCTGAGAAGCATACTGCGGCGGAGAAGGAGAAGGCTAAGGCGGACGGCAAGGGTGCTTCTTCGGTCGATGCGGGCGAGCTGAGCGGCAATACGGATGGCTATGCCGAGTCGGGCGTGGCGAGTACGGTTGTGCAGCGGTTCTTGGACCCGCACATCCTTCGTGCTGCACTCTCCAGCAACGCCGCGACTCAAGCTCTCGGAGTGGAAATCCTCACCTTTACCGTCAAGCAAGGTCTCGCACATCCGATCCAGTGCTACCCCGTACTCGTCGCGCTCGAAACGAGTCCAACGCAGAGCATCGCCGGTCGCGCCGCGAGCTTGCACGCGTACCTCCACTCCAAGCACGCCAGCATGCTCAAAGACTTCACCGCCTGCGCTCGCAAGAGCTTTGAGTACCAACGCTCTCTCGAGGCCATCCCGCGCGGCTACCGCGGTGCGAACCCTCCTGTCGCTCTGCTTCAGCGGTGGTACTCCCTCGTCCGCGAGAAGCGCCTCGCCCGTCTCGACTTCCTCCGCTCGCTCGCGCGTGCATTGCGCGTACCCGACAATCTGAAGATGAGCGCAGACGACGTCCAGTTCGCACGATACATGGCGGAGAACTTTGCCGCGATGGAGTTCAAGGCGAACGAGGAAGTGCTCACTGTCATTCGGTGTTTGACCGACGTGCTGTCGACGGCGGGTATGGCGCTCGTGCAAAGGTTACAGCCAAACGGGCTGGCGGCTATGCTCAATGACGGCGAGGACGTGCAGATGCAAGATGCTGACACGAGCGCCGAAACGGAGGCTTGGCGCTCAATCGACAACTTGCCCGTTATGCACGGCTCGGTCGTCGTGGCCATAATCATGCTCCTCAAGGCGCACCTCAAGAGCTTGTACGGGCTGCCGGAGGAGTGGGTCACGTTTTCCTTTCCTTGCATGACTGTAGTGCTGACTTGAACTTGATAGGAAATGCCTGAAGTACCACCCTGGGAAGAAGTCAGCTGTCGGTGACAAAGCCGCCGTGCGTCGTTCCGGCGCGCCGTTGAATTGGGAGCGGCTTCCGTTCGCGACTGCCGCGCTCAACACGGTCGAGGATATCTCTCAACAGCGCGATGCAGTGAGTACCATGCTCACTCTGAATGTTGAAATGGCGTGGCTAACGGCGGACCTGCAGTTCCTGAAGATCTGGGAGGAGGATGGGGTGACGGAAGAGCCTGACGAGGACATGATAGACGCCTAAGCGGCGGCTGGCCCGCGCTCCATGGCATCCATCCGCCATCCGACTCGCTCCGGACTCTGGAGTCAGGACTGTCTCGACGGCCGTCTCAGCGAGCGGGTTCGGCTCCATCTCCACGAGTCTTTGCTATATCATTATTCTTGTGCTCTTCGTTCCTGCTTCTGGGCTCGAGACGATGGACTCGTTTGTTCTGTTCACCTCTGACCTTTGCGACTCGTAGTATGTTCAACCATTTGTAATACCCCTCACGCACTGCAGTACAAGTACAGTATTCCCCTGATGTAGAGTATATTGTCATTGTACGCCCGAGCGCCCCTAATGAAATGATTGACGCGCATCCAGTTTGTCAGCCCGGGGTTGATGCGTGCGTCACCGACGGCCGGAAGCTCCGGCATGATGGTCATAAAGCCCCTATTGCGAGCTCTACATTACCCAACACCAGACGCCGATCCCACTCTCACACACTGAACCCTTTTAACCTATACCACGAACCTTCTCCCCGGACTCTCAACCGCAGCAGCCATGTCTACGACTTCTACGACCGTGACGAGTCCGAAAGCGGAAGATGTGCCTCCGGCGCAGGAGGCCGTGAGCGGGGTCGTGGGCACGCTCACACCGCACCAGAAGACTATGTTCGATAGCTTTCGTGCGATCTTGCAGAAGGCCAACCTATACAATCCGGATACTCATGACGACGCCACCCTCATGTACGTCTACCGTACTCTAACTATATAAAGGACTTGCATTTGCTGACAGGAGCGTTGCTTGGTGTTTACTCTTACAGTCGATTCCTGCGTGCGCGACGCTACGATCCGGCTAAAGCGCATGATCAGTTTGCGAAGACTGAGGCTTGGAGAAAGGAGAATGATGTGGATAATCTGTACGCGACGTTCCCCACGGAGGAGATGCAGCGCGCGAAGTTGTTCTACCCGCGCTGGACGGGCAGAAGGGATAAGGTGCGTTCACTCCAGTCTTGAAGTGTGCTTGATCGGTATACTGAACTTCGTACATTATAGCAAGGAGTACCCGTATATGTCTACAGGCTAGCGTCATTGGACAGCACGATGCAGAAAGAGCTGAACGCGACGTCAGAAAGGAGACGCTACGAGCGCATCGTAGCCCTCTGGGAATTCATGCGTCTATTCACCCTGCCCCTATGCTCCGCCCTCCCGCACGCGCCCCCTCTACCAGTACCAGCCACACCCAACCCCTCTTCGCCCGCGTCAAAAGCAGTGAACGATATCCCCGCCGCATCAGAGATCGCAACAGTTACGGGCGTCGTGTCCCCGGACAGCAACGTCCCCATCACATCCGTATTCTCCATCATCGACCTCGGCGGCGTATCGATGACTACGATGTGGAGTCTGAGGCATCACTTGCAGCAGGCTTCTGAGCTTGCGACGGCGCATTACCCCGAGACGTTGCATAAGATCGCTGTGGTCAATGCGCCGAGCTTCTTTGGCACCGTGTGGGGCTGGATCAAGGTATGCCCGCTTTCATATCCATATTCCTTCGACTAGTGCTCATCGATTGCGTAGGCTTGGTTCGATGAAGGTACACGGACGAAGGTGCATGTGCTGGACTCCAATCCCGGTCCGACACTCCTCACTATGATCGACGCCGAGAACCTGCCCAAAATCTACGGCGGCCAACTTGATTTCGAGTTTGCCGACGAACCTGTACTTGATGCGCCCGCAAGGGAAGCACTCGGTCAAGATTCTGTTCCCGCTGGCCCGGTCGTGTACGACGTCGCTGAGCGTAAATGGGGAAGACCTGCGGGGTACGTAGAACCGCAACCTTCGGCGCAGACCGTTGCGGGTGAGGACAGCGACGCGACTGCCGTCGGCAGCGAATCGAGCGCTAGGTCGAGCGTGGACGAGGGTACGCTGCGCAAGAGTGACAGCGTCAAGAGCAAGCGCCGGTGGCTCAACTTCTCGTCTACGAACTGAGCATCCGCACATCCTGCTTACACTGATAACTCATGGTAACTTATACTGTAATGTTCCGCTGCATACCGGCTGTTTACTCTCCGCTAAGGATGATGTTGTATCTATACTAGTCCATGTAATACCTGACAACCAATGAACCTCGTGCCGAGAACGATCACTGTTCAAAGAAGAGGGGTGTTCGGGTGAATGTCTCACAGAACTGTAACTTGTCCTGAACCATCACCACGACGGGGTTATACTTCTGACGCCGCTCATCCTGGTCACTCGCATCTGCCGGTACTGCTTGCTCTGCATTAGGCATCCTACCCCAATTGTGCTCCTCTTGCCACATATATGGCTGCACCGTATGTCGTCTTTCCTCAGGCGCTGCTGACACGCGTGTTGAGCTTGTCATTCTACAGGTCCCGCCCCCTGTGGGATTCTCACCTCAGCACTATTCTTTCACCCTTCAACAGTACCTCTAGTACTCGATCTCTAACTGCACTCTCAGCAACTCGCGAAGCAGTACAGCTCGAACTCTACGAGGCGCGACGAGCGACGCAGCGCATTGCCACCGTCTGGAATGCGCACACGGCTATCTGCAGGCTCCCTCAGGAGGTGCTCGAGAACGTCTTCGCCTCTCTCAGAGACATCTACATCCCCGGTGTATATGGCCGCCCAAGGCTCGGCTATGTCGTTATCCTACACGTTTGCCGGCTATGGCGGGAGATCGCTCTTCAAGCCCCTCGTATCTGGACCTACATCGAATTGGGACTGGGATCCGCCTGGGCGAACCGCTTCCTCGAGCTCTCGTGCACCCTTCCGTTGAAGATGGATCGGTTCCCGAATGCTACTAGTACCGCCCAAGCGTTATCCATCATCTCTCAGGTTCTCCGCCATGCGCCTGAAAGGATCACCGTACTGGACCTACCAAACGGGATCTACGACGCTTCGGAGTTATTCGGAATCTTGTCATCCTGCGAGTCGCCGCTTCATCTCGGGAAACTATGTATCTCATCGGAATGGACCCCGCGCGCTTCACTTCCTCTGCGTATCTTCGAGGGCGTAGGTCATGTCGGGATCTCAGAAGCGCTGACAGGGGCGAGCCCACAACTCGACTGGTCAACACTTTCGCGTACTATACGTTGTCTGGAACTGGGGTTCGAAGATCACTCGGCTACGAAGGTCGAACCCTGTCACGGACTGTTCACGGCTCTCGGTCAATGTGTTCAGCTGGAGTCACTACACATCAAGTCAACTTTCCTCGAAGCGATACCGGTCGAGGGTACAATAGATCTTCACTGCCTGCAGAATCTCTCTCTATCAGGAAAAGCCTCTACCGTCTCGGCCTTCCTGGACGCCGTCGTTCTCTCCACCACCTTGAACAGACTCAAGCTCGCGATCACCGAGGCTGACGCTGCCAACTGGACTGCCATTGCTGCACGCCTCCAGCAGGGATCAGGTCGACTCACAAGCCCTGCGTACAGGAGCCTCTTCCTACGCGGCTTCACAGGCTCCGTGCACATCCTAGCCTCGCTCGAGAACACAGGTCCCTTACGACCGAACCGCGACTTCAAACGCACATACATCGCCCTAGAGCTCTCCGTCCAATCGCCCTTCCATCTTGGCAGACCTCCGCGTCACGACTATGTCAGTATCGCAACGAACGTGCTCTCGTCGATCGACCTCTCTTCATTGAAGACGCTGCACATCGACCAGTTCCGGACCTCTCCTAGTCATTGGCTGGAATCTTTCAGACACGCACGCGCGCTCCGCCATATCGTTCTCAAGGATCCGGATACCTCGCTACCGTGCGTTATAGCTCTCGGCTCGTCTTATCACGGGGAGACGCCGTCGGGCGCGGAGGACCTCTTGTTTCCAGCCTTGCAAACGCTTTCGTTCGAGGGACTCGATCTCGCCAAACCCATCGTCACCGAATTCGTCTCAGGAAGCGTATCCATCGCACTCGGCAGCACATTGGCTACACGCGTAGTTCTTAACTGCGTTCCGCGATCTTTGGTCCTGGCAGAGTGCAAAGTCGAGCAGCAGGAGCTGCAGAGTTGGGTCGACGTCGTTCCGGCGGAGATGCGGGATTGGACGGTGGATAGTTTGCGGATCGGTGCAGATACGACGGGAAAGCATCATGATATGCCGGATTCAGTGGACAGATGATGAAGTTGACGTGGGGCCGTACGACAGCGAGTACTTCATATTGTAACGACCGTAGCACTATGTCAATGAATCACTAGCACAACTCACGCGTGATTCTCCCGATTCAGCTGCAGTCTCAGTGCTCGCAATCCCTATCAGAACATCAGCCACCCAGCGTGCATAAGAGGTGACTTCGTGGACAATAGCTCACACCACAGTACGAGGCCTGAAACATCGGATCCCCCATATACTCGATATCGACTTCTACACCCTACCCGGTTTCACGCGAATTGAAAGGCTTAACAATGCGGGTACATGTCCCCGCTGACATAGTAGCGCCACTATCGTTGGATTCATTGATATTCCGCTAACTATATGTTAAAATCAATCTACTCTCCAGAGCGAGACAACTCGCGGGTCAAAGACTCCATAGACCACTCCCTCATGTCTTCCGGCACCGCCTCCACCAACTCAGCAAGCGCATGTAGATCCGCACTACAGTGAGTTAGATGCAATCTTCGAGGCGCACAGCCAAGCGATGCTCGAGTCACCAGAGCGTCCTTGAGTAAGCCTACACCGTATATGGGTTCCATGGACGGAGCAAGAACCTCCAAGCGCATCGAAGCGCCCCAGGTGACAATCTCTTGCAAGCCTGGGAGCAATGCATCCTCTGGAGCACGCAGAGGCTCCTGTGAGTCCCCTAGTGCCAGGGCGCGTAGCATGGTGAGAGTATACTCTCCTTGGAGCACCAGGCGTTCGACCGCAACAGCCCTGCCGAACCATTTGTGCCACATCTCCGGTGGTGCACATATACTCTTGAGCACCAAGTTCTGCACACTGGAGAGATCCATCTGAGCAAGAACGGTGGTCGCAAGCGCCAGGGTGGGTTCGAACGCGTCGTCGACATCGTGTCGAAGGGTGACGTGAAAGGTACTCTCTCCACGCTGGATGGCGTACGGTTGGTCTGTCATTGGATAGCATCCCACTACCAAGACCTCGTGTGATCGCCATCCTTGGTAGACGCATAGACTGTTGTATGGCCGACTGGTTGCCCCGATACGGTTCATGGTGGACACAAAGGCCAACATTTCAAGCGGCGAGGACCCCAAGCCGAGGCTTCTGAACTCGACAACGGACGAGAGATCTTCCACGGCCTGCAAGAAGGTGGCAATTGCGCGGCTTTCTCCGCTCACTATCAGCGAGCGTAGAGCAGGCAGGGAGATTTGACCATCGATAGACATCGTATTCATGAAAGATGATTGAATCTCCAGAGTATGGAGCTGATCGCAGCGTCCTACAACACCAAAGAGCCCTTGGAGGCCACTAGGGATGTAATGTTCGTCGTTCAGGAGGTGGATGCTTTGGAAGGCGCGAGGAAATGATGCCCAGTCGGTGTTGGAACCGGCCATCACGCTGGTGATGAATACATGCCGTACAGATACCAGTATCTGATGCGGGAAAGGCATTCCCGGAGGCTCCGGTGACTTGAGACTCAGAGTACTGAGGTTTCCCAGGGACTTTGAGTGCTCTAGCAATGCAGCTATGAGCCAACGTATGTCACTGACACGCCAGTGTTCGGATCTTGTATCGCCCGCGCGCAGGACGCTCAATCTTTGAGATGCGTTCTCGAGAACTCGGAGGATGGTTTCGCGGATTCGACGTCCCGATGAGCGCGTGGCTTTGTCCAGGATAATGGATTGGTTCCCGGATAGCAAAACAAATTCGGCTGCCCATGTCGGTCCTAATGCCGTCTCGATCCGGGTCCAAAGCTTGCCAGATCCGCGAGCAACCTCTCTCCACAAATGGCAGACGTGGAGAATGCAAACCCATCCGAGTGGAGGTAGAGACCGGTTATAAAGGATCATGGGGGGGTATATATCGGGGAGGAACGAGAAAATGTACGCCAGCACCTCCGTGGGCAAACGGTCTGCAGGTTGAAGACTGTTGTTGTAATCAGACATCTTGAGTCGAATCCAGACCCAAGGGTGGGTCCATATAAGAGGTGAGGGTCGTCCAAGAGATGGGAAGCGTTGAGACAGCGGCCTGACTGACCGGTTCAAATGCGACAGGCCTGTATTGAACTAAGCCTAAACGGGCAGCCGGTGAAAGAATGTCAAGCTCACCTTTGTCCACGCAGTTGAAACAAACCAAACCTACCAACAGTCGTGGTGGTGGTCGCGGGAGTTCGTTGTGTGCGGACGTTAACGGGGCGCGGCAAATCTTCTCACGCTCACGTACGTGCAAGTACCTGCACCAGCTTGCATCGCGGCGCCCTGTCAGTACACACTCTCATCAATCGTACTCAGTCTCTCACAATGACGGGGTAGATAAAAACGTTTGGCATGCTATAGTCGCAATACGCTCATTGTCACGGCTCATATGGTAGGCGCTTGATAATGACGTGCATTGATCTGTACATGAATATGTAATAGCAGACATGCACAGGGTGAATCATTACATATTGGCATGACACGCTACTCATACATATGACGGGAAGATTTGTTCAAGCCATTGGCCGTCCAATCGCGCTGATCCGGTGGTACCGCGTCCGTCCAACGTTCAAACTCGCGTCCGTCCGCAACGCAATCTTGCAACATCAAACACCTCGGGATACATCGCCGATACGCGCGTTTGCTCAGAGTAAGCTTCATCACAGCGGCAGCATGACCCGGATTCAAAGCAGGAGCGACGATCTTCGTGAAATCGGCATCGCGAATCGTAAGTTCTTGCAGCGAAGGAAAGAGCATCTCTTCGAGAGGTGGCCCCAGTTCTGAAGGCATGGTAGGATAGATAGGTGATTGAGGCAGTGGAAGTCCGAGCGCGCGAATACACGAAAGCGTGTCCGAGGATTCGAGGGTGAGTTGTTGAACTTCGCGTGCGCTCCCAAACCAGCGATGCCAAAGACTAGTAGGTGGCGCCGACAACCCCTTGACCTTCAGACGTCGAAATTGGGATATCTGCATCGGGCGGACGAGGGTATCCGTAAGTTTGACACCAATATCGGAAGTAGGAAACGAAAACGCTATCGAGGTCTTCATTGTGCTTGGCGACACGTGCGGGACGCTGACCTCGAGATAACCCGTGCCCGACTGATATCGAGAGGATCAGCTGAGCGTTGAGAAGGCACTGCAAGGACAGGGTGAAGGCGTGAATCCAGATGGAGCTTCCAGGCATCGTGGGCGCTATTCACTTTGAGTCTAGAACCGATGTTGACGACGAGATGGAGGACACACCTGAAGTTGTCTGCCTCCATATAGGGCGATGGAACCGAAGGGGAGCTCATGTACGCTTGAAATACTCTAATTCATCTCAAGGACATGTTCACCACGTCGCTACGCGCATGGTCGTGGTTCAAGGAAGACAACGCTACTGCGGCGACGGCAGAGACGCGAGGTGTCACAGGTAGTCACATCATTGTACCGGCAACGTTGATGAGCATACTCTCAATTCGATCCACCAGCTAAGATGGTGTCCATGATAGGGTATCGACAAGTGGCAAGTAGATAACCATACAGGCTAGTATACAGTAAGCGGTATCGAGTAGATTACAACGCTAGCATTGTTCCGAGTACATTCGTTACATTGGAGTCATCCCGCCCTCAAACAACAGTCGGTGCCTTCTGCTCGGAGCCAAACGCCTCGTCGACGGGGCCAGACGCAGCAGGTGCAGGTGTAGCTGCCGGTGCAGCAGCAGATTTGTGCTCAGCAGCAATGCGACGGGCCTCCTCGTGGATGTCGAGGACCTGCTTGGAGGTTGTCGTGTAGAAGGTGCGGACCTTCTGGCCGACGGGGGTACTGAGTGCCTTCGCGTAGTACTGTAAGACGATATCACATGTCAGCAGCTGTCCTCTATAATGAGCAAAACGGGGAAGTACGTACATCCCAGGCGGTCTTGGTGATGCCCTTCTGCTCGTCAATCGACTTCGCAGACTTGTGCGCGTTGCCGATGGTCTCGGAGACCTTGCCCGAGATCGTCTTCTCAGGACCGAGCGCCTTCTCGCCGAGGGTTGTGTCAAGGGACTGGAAGTAGGTCAAGAAGCGCTTCGAGATGCCCTTTTGGCCTGTATATCCGGTTAGACCGTGCAACGCGCATACGATGATGATGATCAAACGCACTGTCAACCTCGATCGCGCGCTGGAGAATCTGGTCCGAGAGCGTGTACCCACGAGCAAGGTACTCCGCGACGATACCTGCGCGAGGCTTGTCACTCTGGTCGATGTGCTCGCTGGCAGCGTCGTGCTCCTCGTCTTCGTGGACAGTGTCTGATGTCACGCTTAAGTGTGCGCCGTCAAGAGAACCACCGTTGAGCTACGGATCGCGGTCTTGATCAATATCCGGCCGCCATTAAATGAATGAACCAGTATACTCACGATCAACGCAGTCTTGGCTGCTGAGGGCTTCTCAAAGTGAACGACAGCAGTGCGAGGTTCCGCCTTCTCGTTCAGGTCGATCGATTGGATCCTAGGACAGTGAATGAGGACAAAGACTAGCATCGGGCAATCGGATATGCGTACTTTCCACAGAAGCTATCAGAGTCGTCAGTACGCGTCACGATGAATAGAAAACTTGGTAGACTCACGAGAAGAAGTCATTCAACTGCTGCTGGGTGGTCGTCGGGGCGATGCCGGTAACCTACGGATCTCGCGTTCAGCTACAGCCGTGGGGTATAAACCACGGAGTGCACATACGGTAACAGTGTATGTGGACATGGTGTTCGTGAGTTGCGGTGGTGGTGGTAGTGGATAGAGAAGCGAGAGGGAGTAGATAGTTGGAAATCTCTATCGCGGGCGAACCGCGCGGCTTTATACATGATGTCACCGGGCCGCACGTCATGGTGGCGGGGCCAATCAGGGCTCCTCTAGGCGCATCACGGCTGCGCACTAGCACCGACCGTAGTCCCTGTGCGTACCTTCTAGCTCATGCCGGTCATCGCCATTCGCGAAGGTGCTTGAACGTTGAATCGGGATACCGAAGCGTACGCCGAGCGGGCCGGCGAGATGGAAGGAGAGATTACAACAGCCAATAAACATAAATCATTATCGTAAGGTACATCCGAGTCGTGGTTAATCAAGTTGGTACGATCATTCAGCGGCGACGGAAGATGATAGCATGTCGAGTGAGTAAAGCTACAGGTACAGCGACGATAGTGAGGAAGATCACAGTGGCGGAGAACAGGAACGATGAGGATTTCACAGGGCGAGCTACAGGGCCCCCGAGTTTAGAATCAGAGGACGGTTTTGAAACGGCAGGCGTGGATGTTACCTCGATGTCAAGGCGCGCCGGGAAGGGCGATAGCTGGCTGTCGTCGGTGCAGTAGATAATCTGCGGCACACCACGGACGACGTCGGTGAAGCGCGAGAACTTGCCCGCGTTGCCAGCGTGGCGGTGAATGTCGGGCAAGCTGAGGATCTCGTATAGAACGCGTGGCGCGATCTTGTCGAAGTATTGTGGGTTAAGGAGACTGAATGGGAGGCGTCAGTCCGAAGGTGCGATGAAGACGCCATTGAGAGTACGTACCCGCGAGGCTCCAGCCCGAACGCCTTCTCCATGGTGAAGCCAGCCGGGACGGACTTGAGGAAAGACTGTGTCTTGAGGTTCGCGTCGACGACGCTCACGTAGACACGCTGGCCTTTCACAACGGACTGACCCTCCACGGTCGCAGAGGACCTGGCGGTGAGCATCATCGTCGGGATGGCGGGATCAAGCCCTACATCACGGGTCAGTGATCCGTTACAAGCATAGGCATATACCGGTGCACTCACGCAGAGCCTCGTAGATGTAAGGCAGGGCCTCAGCATGACGTCCGGACTTGCAAAGCGATACGATGGCATCGCGCTCAGCCTTGCGGTCGGCATCGACGTAGAAGTTCACGACGTGTGCGAGGACCTTGGAGAAGATCGGCGCCGTGGGTACGTACTCCGCGAAGACGCTCGCCGCGAGACTCTCGCGCGCACGGTTCCCATCGCGGCTCTGGAGCTCCTTGCACAGGGCGGCAATAGCAGGATCGTTGTGGTCGTTCAAGGCCGCAATGCTCTCCGTGAGACGATGGAAGTATGGGAGCGGGTTGAAGACGCTGCTGAGCGCGTCGCCGATCTGCTGCTTTATCTTGCCGGTGACCTGCGTTGCGATCTTGAGCCCAGCCTCGCGAAGGGACCAGTCCTCCGTAGGCAACGTGTTGAAGTAGACGTAGTTCGATGCGGCCGAATACGCGAGGTACTGGCTGGTAGGCGTGAAGGGGCCGTATCTGTTCTCAAGCGTCTTGAGCCCGGTGCCAGTCTATCGAGTAGATGTTAGCCGGTATTGCACATGGAGAACGAACTGTCTTACAATATCGTCGCAGATCCAGTGGATAGGCAACATGTTGAGAACGTCACCGACGATGTCAATATGCCGTCCAGAGGAGAGCTTGTGCGCGGACTGGCTGATGAGAGTCTTTGTCAGATCCACGAAGCGCTCCGCCGCGTGCTCCGTCGTGCTTGCAGTATACAACGCATGCCGCACCTGAGTCGAGCGTCAACACAAACTCGACTCATGAAGACCGAGAAGCACGTACGATAGTCGGGTTGATACCAACATTGCCCGTCAAGATGTCCAAGCGCTCGGCAGAGGCCGTTGCGAAGACCTCGGGGTGTTCGAGTACGTTCCGGACATCCTCGGGTTTGCGCACAACAACGACGGGCCCGACGGGTGTAGCAGGTGCGTTCCAGTCATACTTGGCGACAACGTTGTCGGGCATCTTCGCCGCGTAGGCCTTCATCTTCTCCGGAACCATGAAGGGGAAGTGCGCGTAAGCCGATCCAGGCGGGTAGTAGTCCGGCAATGTTGTGAACAGCATGCGCGTGAGCATGCCACCGTACGAACCATCCTTCTCGTCCGTCTGTGTATATTGCCAACCCCAGGTGGTCAGGTTCGCGGCTAGAATATGCATGCATTTAAAAAGCGTTTATCAGGAGAAAGAAGCAGTGTACTCACGGGTGTTATCGTCGCACATGAAGCGATCGCCGCGCACTAGCGCGACGGCGTCAGCGAGAATCGTACGCGAGATCGTGTATCCCGGGCACAAGCCAGCACCGGGCATAACGGGCTTCGCCTCCTCAGCCTGAAGACCGACATGCAGCTCGAGGTGATTGATGTCTTTGTAGATATCCTGAGCTGTAGCCTGCAGAGAGTGTGAGCGCTTGGTTGCATGTGGCATTCAGATAGAGTGCGTACAGCGATGTCAGGGTCCGAGTTCCATTCCTCGAAGCTCTCGAATGCTGAGAAAGAGTCAGTCATGACACGGCGCCCGTAGGATCGGTTTCGAAGGACGTACGCTTGAGCCCGATGAACTTCCTGAACTCGTTCATAGAGCACGAGCTCCAGGCCCTGGACTGCATGATGCTTAGGACCTCGACAATCCGGAGGGCCTCGGGCGTGCCGCGAGCCTTGTATGCTGCCGCAGACGCGGCTGTGGCACCGTGTAGGATACGGGCGAGATCAGCATCAGCGAACTTTCCATCGCTGTTGCGCTTCAGACTGTATGATGTTGAGTTTGAGCGTTTTTGGCGTGTGAGCGGGAGACCCAACTCACCCGCCAAACTCCCACTTGCTAGGAGGAACAGACGCAGTTTGTTGTGAGAGTGCAGCAAAGGCGCCCTTGAGGTCCATCACGGTCATCTGGAAGACTCAATGAGCTTGTTGCTGTACAGCGAGGGCTACCAAGCGCACCAATGCGGGATCCTTCCCACCGAGAAGTGTGGCCAGCGTTTTCTCCGTCCACTCCGTGTCATGTTGAGATAGCGTGGCGTGCCACCTGTAGAGAAGGTTGAACTCAATGGAGCAAACGTTGCCGCGGCCCGTGGCAGACACTGCGTTATCCGACTCGCGGATGGCCTAGTGCTGTGTGTCAGAACAACGGTCGGGTGGTATGGTCACCAACGTACGATGCGGGGGTCCAAACGCCATGTTATGCCATCGCGGACCAGACCAAGAATAGCAGCCACATAGTCGCCGAGGATGATCTGCATGAAGAACCCGCAGTTCACCAGACGAGCGCGCTGGAAGATCTCCTCATCCTGGTTCTTACGAGCGGTCTCATCGGCGGGTGGTGGGTTCTGGTACGTTCCGTTCTCGTTGATGGCGAAGATCTTCTGAGCGATGTACTGCGTGAAGTGTCAGCCAAGCGTGGTCGGTTCGGAAAGCAAGCAAGCGCTTACATTATGATTCCGGCTCAGAAGAACGAGAAGAGCACCGCTGGAGGGCGGCATGAACAGCAGACGAGTGTCCGAGAACGAGTCTTCCCAGAGTAGACCAGTTCCGTCGCTCTTGCGCACCCGAAGTTGTTCCTCCACAGAGCTTCCGTACAGCGGGCTGAGGTCAAGATAGCTGCTGACGTTGTTGTTCACATAGCCATTCTGTTCATGTGAAGTATTGAAGATACTGTGAATGACGAGGTTGGCGAATGCGAAGAACATGCTGGATATGCCGCCCGGGTGCTCCTCAAACTTGTCGCGTTTAAGTAATCGCTCAAAGACCTCGTTGGGATCAGGAAGAGTGGCTTTATTGACAGCCTGCTTGGCTGGCACACTGCGTGCGTATGGTGTGCGGGCCATGCCCATAGCCGGGGCAAGGGCAGAGTAATTAGACCCGTCCGCTGAGCGAAAGTTCCATGGGTTGGCTTTGGCATACTCAGGCTGGCCGTTGACGGTCGGGAGGGTCACGTCTGTCGCAGTAACGCTGCCGTCAAGAGGAGTGGGTGTTGCACCGTTGGGATAAGGAGCGGGTGATGAGCCAGACTGATTACGAGGTACAGCCGTGGGTGGTTGTCCGAGATAGTTTTCGGGTGGGTGCGGCAAGTCATTGTACACTGAGCACATGAGCGATGCGCTGATAGTACATGTTGGAGCTATGACTTACGCATCGCAATAACTGTCTTCTGTAGCTGCTTTCCGGCTGAGCTGCCTGGTGGTGAACGTGCCATGATAGTTAGTATATCTTCGAGCTAAGAGACGCAGGTCAAATCTGACACGGGTGTGTAGTAGACAACGAGAACGCACGAAGAACTTGCGATCGTCAAGACCCCGCCCTTTTGCATGCTCCAATGCATCGATGAGTGCGGGCTGTATCTACATGAGGCAAACAAACAATGGTAGAGCTCATGCGCACTGACCAGATCGTTAGGCGTTACCGGCAGGCCGTGGAGCTGAATATACTCTGCATCGCGCAGCAGTTGCTCTACGAGGCCGACAGTATCCGGAGCGCCATTAGGTTGCAACGGGGCAACGCTATCATTGATGAGGCTGGTAGTCGCGATGAGCGGGTCCGTCACAGTGTGGCGCAAACGGTCGGTGATAGACATCGCGAGCCGAGGGATGGATGCTGTGGAGCGGGGCAGGCCACAGGAGTGGGTGCCATGTCAGGCTGATAGTGTCTTATAAGTAGCGCGGCTGCATGGGAGATCAAACACGATGCCGAGGCGCGGGCGAACGTCGATGGTGAGTGTTCCTTGAAAGAGCGGGGCAAGTCGCATCCGGCGTTGATGCCTCCGTACAGCCGTAGGCGCGTCCTTGACACCGCCCACCATCATCTCACCATCTTGCCCGAACATCTTCGCACACTGCGCTTCCGCGCGCTCAGATCTCAGAGCACATACGGCGGCCAGATAGCAGCGGCTTCACCGTTCGCCGTGTAAAGAGCGAGCTCTAGTGTGCGCCTGTCAATCTGACGTTGCGACGTTGCCCTGAAGGGTTCAGCGGCGCCGCTCGCAGCCGTCTCCAGCTGTCTGCTCCGTGTTCGAGTACGACCACACCCGAATCAGCACGTACAATGTATGTACAGGAAGCACCATACGTTTCATCAAATGATACAAAGCTCTGAAGCCCTTGCCTTACATGGCCATCGTACTACGCTAGAAGACAGGCTTTTGTCTTGTACTACTAGCAGAACTGCATCTCTCCCTGATGTTTACGCCGCAACAATCACGTCCGGCGCCCAAACATCCATGCAGCGATCGGGGGACTTGTGCAAAGGCGGTTAGGTTGCCGCAGCATTATATCGAGGGCTACCTTTTGGGCCACTAAGGCTGCTTCTAATTCAGCGCCGCGCGTAATGACGGTTTGCATAGCCGACGACGGCTCGCCCCGTCATGCCGTGCATGCAATCAGGGCAAACAGGCATATACCGATGTCTCGCAGATTACATCGGCAGATCGTAGATCGAGTTAATACTCAGGGAGAGTCATTTCCGGCCGCAAGCGATGCGGAAGTGGCTGTTCGCAAGTATTGAAAGCCGCATGCCTCAAACTACGTATGTCCGAGGACCTCCATAGTAGCATCACAACCGTGACGGAACTGGGCCGCCCTCGATTCGCTCAAACATAGTAACCAGTAGCTCAGCATGACTTATGTATCACGGCGGCCGTGACACTGCGTCGTATGTCTCCAGAACACCATCCCGCCTTGCAACCCGCTGCCATTCCGGCGAAGTACAGCCCTAGTCCGCACAACCCACTGTTCAGCGGGCTAGTGCAGATGCAGGCGAAGGTTTGGCTCTGCTTGAGCATACTTACAAGGGGAACCAACTATGTACCGGCGAAGGACCTCCTTGAGTGCCGGTCGCGGTGCTTTTAGCTCTAGTGCGGGGCGTGTCAAGTTGGTGTCAAGAAACGACCATGGAATAATCACAGACGCTCGACCAGACCGAACAGACGATATTGTGCCTATATAGCGGTGCCGAAGCGTATGGACTGGCAGCGCATCCGTTACGTATAACCCAGGACTGTAGGATTGCGGGTGCAACAAGGAAGTCCACAATCGCTCTTCCGGCGTCTGCGACCTCCGGAGAACAAAATCAGGTACGCGCTCAGACGCGCTCACGTGAGTTCAGTGATAATAGCAAGTGCGAACGTGCCGTAGTACGCAGAGGCTCACAGACGGTAGATCTTGTCTTCAGCTACCTCTAGCATCCGGACTGGGTTGAAGGGTGCGGAATCGGCAGGGCAGAAATGGCAAAGTCTCAGACTTACCTTGTTCAGTCCAAGACAGCGCTTGGTCGAGTCTGTACAAGACCTCGCACCTACAATCATTGCTCTATGCGGGGCTACGTTCACGACGATCACACTCTCATACCAACTTTCAGCTTAACTGCCTCTGCTACACGTAATGTCATCAACTCCCCAGACCCCATTCACCCACCTTTCCGCTTTCTGGACCCACCATCGCACACTCGCAATCATCTTCACCATACTATCCGCTGTGGGCTTCGGAACACTCTCCGCAGGAGCCGCCCTGGTTCTGCGTATCCTTGTACGCATCTGGCTACGAAGATCGAAGAAGCCTCACACCAATCTCCGACCTCTTCGGCTGCCCACTCTACTCCAAGAGCGCACTTCGTCTACGACGGCCCGGGCACATGTCGGTGCTCTCGTCGTGCACTCTATCTTCATCCCCGCGGTCATCGCCCGCTTCGCGGCCGCGCCCTTAGCGCCTGCTCCCGAGCCCGGTCGGAACTGCACGGAATCCCGGGTACCACGCGCCTCCCTTCACAGCCGGAGTTCGTCCACATCGTCGGACGCTTCTGACGACATCGAACCAATCAAGAGTAGAGGGTTCCTCGTCGGCGGACCGAGAAGGGGAGAGACCTGAAGAGACGGAGTTGAAGGCTTGCGCAGGAGGCGTACCGCATTCGAGTTGCGACGCGAGCAAGTCTGGCGATAGTGTGAAGGAACGACCAGTAGCTCGTATTATATGCCAGTGCCCCTCGCATCATACTAAGACTGGGCCACTGGCACTCGCACCCCTTTTGCGGGCAATACGCGTCGAAGATCGTACATCATGAAGTCAATATCATCCCTCTCGTTCATCATATACAAGTCATTATATATCATCCTATGTTCGACTTCACCGCCTCAAGCCTTCTCACTCTTGTACGCCCGAGGTCGTCGTCCAAACGTGAGCAGTCCGAGGAATGCCAGAACGCCCAATGTCACAATGAACACGAAGATGGTGAGGCCAGCGCCGAGGAAGCCCGCACCAACAGGCGAGATAGGCTGATGAACAGCTGCCTGCTCGCGACCTTGTTGTGTTGCAAGTTGGAGAGCGCCGCATCCGCGAGAGACGGTGTTGCCGCAAGTCGTGCACCACTCGGCCGTCGTGTTCACGGCCGTCGGCTTTTCGGCCCGAATCAGCGAATGGCATCTACCGCCAGTTGATCGGAACTTACATAGAGCGTGTTGACGAACTTCGACAGCTCAACATCACCTGAGCTACCGAGAAGTCCGTACTGGTTGAAGTCCGCGTCGTCCGTTCCGTTCTTGAACAGGAAGCGCAGCATGGGCTCGCCGCCATCAGCTGGCGCGCGTACCTCCAGCGCAACAGCAGCTGCATAGTTCACGATGCCGGCCAGTGAGGTGTTCTGTTCCGCGATTCCCGTTTGATTGAAGAGCGAGAGGAACGGCTTGTATGAGATGGCTTCGACTACGAAGCTCGTCGGGTTGGACGCGTTCGCGACCGCCTGTAGCTGGGTGATGACGGATGGCAGCATTGTCCGCATAGCGACTTGCATGGATGTCAGCGAGACGATCGCGTATGATAGAGCAATGACAGAACGCACTGTTGCCAATGCCGTCAAGACTGGAGTCTGAGAATGTGTAGTACTCGTGCCAGTTGGCGAGATCGCGCGCCTGGGAGAGATACGTTGCTGGAAGGCTGTTGTTGAACGTCGCGTTGTGAATCGAGTTCACGTTCATGAAGTCGAAGATCTGTACTGCTTGTCAGGTCATCCTATTGCGTCTGCATCGCGCATAAGGTCGCATACGTTCCACATGTTCTCGAGTGTGACTGGCCGTCCGTCTAGGTATGGAGGAAGACTCTCCAAGAAGGCGGTACTTTCATTCTGCTTCTGAGAGAAGAAAGTCGAGTTGTAGAACTCAGATACATGGGTCGTGTAAGTCTGAAGTTGTTCATTCAGTACTTGACAGTCGAGGCTGGCCATATGCGACGCACGTTACACGAAGTGAAGCCCTCGAGTTCGACGTCGATAGCAGAGTTGACCGCGTCAACTATATCACCGTCAGCCTTGTCGCATTGCAACCAGGACGAGGTAAACGCACTGGGAACGTATTGGTATCCCCCCAACGGTGCGGTGACAGTCGTCCCGTTGCTCAACGTCGTGTTTGCGGAGTCAGTCGGAGGGAACAGGCCCTGCAGCAGAGCGTTTGCGCTGGCATAGATGACTCCGCCTTCGTCACCGGAGTCAGTCCGAACAACGACCTGGGTATCGTTGACAAGGCCAGTGTTCATGCTCGCGATATGGTTCGGCGAACTCGAGTTCAAGTATCGCTGGCGCAGGAGAGCACCTAGCGCGAGTTCTTGAGCCTGTGTGCATATCAGTACGCGAATCTCAGTAAGAGCGCATGTGGCTTACAGCACCCAGCGGTGTGATTGTTGTGTGCGAAGCCGCATAGGTGAGGGGATCTTGGTAGAGACCCTGGGGATGTTGAGTGCATGCCGCGACGCGCTATTGCAAAGATAACTGACCGCCCGGTCGCCGTGGCGGACCATAAGCACGACACCGAGCAGAGTGCTGCTATCCGAAGACATGACTCGAACTTGAGAGGGGAGAAGAGGTACCCTCAAAGTTCAAGCTTTGCGCATGGTTCACCTTTATATCGATGGTGGGATCGCACGCCTGATGGAATTCGCTCGCGGAATGGTTATCTTCCACCGGAAAAGTGACTTCCTTGCACACAAGATGCAGGATCGCGCGGTAAAGATGCGGATCTAATCAGAGGGACACACATCGATGCTCGGGTGTTGGTGGTCGAGGCCGCGTATTATTGGCAGCGGAGTCATGTGCAGGCTGAATACAGGCTTATGCTCACGCATATGCCATGCATTTGCAGCGAGAAGACCTGCAGCTACTCTCACAAACTCAATGCTTCAGGTCCTCGGAGAAGCTCGGTCGAGGTTCGGGCACGGATCTCATTGCTTGTTCAGCGCCTGAACGCGGCGAAGATCGGACAGGCTGGGACGCAAGATGTGGTGACGGGTGTTCATGGGCACCGTGGCGTAATTCGAAGTAGTACGCATGCATGTACTGTGGCATAAGATACGACGAGAGCGTCCAATGGACAATCTACGGAGGTCCGAACGGGAGGCACCGTATTCTCTCGTTGATTTCTCGAGCCGCTCATATTGCCCCTCCGCCGACAGACTCCATCGTCTATGAAATGTATGAGCGCGAGTCACGATCACAGATGGCTGAGAATACGAACAAAAGGTGATGCAGTCGGGCCGTCTAGGATGGCGAGCTCCTCTGTCGTAAAGGGCAACCGGGGAATGATCAACGTGCGTAGGGGGAGCAAGAACGCGATGATCACAGGGAAGCCGATGGCAGCTAATGACGATGGTCAGGACCTAGCACAACGATCCTGACAGCCATAGACATACCGATAGTCTGAGTGACAGCAAATGTTGCGCCGAATCCTATGAGCTGGACTCCTATGAAAAGGAGGATGCGGCTCTTGCGCACACGCCGTAGTGGTTCATCGGTAGGTGTGCGCTTCCTATCACTGAGCAGGAAGAATAGGCGCTTCGTGATACCGTTCGCGGCGAGTGCATCGAGGCCCATATACCAGCTATGAGGTGAATCAGTTCGTTAGATCTAGCCGTGGGTATTGATTGAACACGTACAAGAGACCAGCGAGTACCCCGCGCGGGATGAGCCCAAGCACATGCAGGAATGGACCGGTTAAGAGCACGAGTGACAGAGCGCCCTGTGCCAGATTGCTCACGCGCTGTTCCACCACAGCAATCGGCACTTCCACCCACTGATCATGGAGGGGAGAGGATGGACTTCCTTGACTTGAGGCGCCGGTGACTGATGGCGCGCGCGTGGCGCTCTCCGAAGGGCCGGCACTGATTGCTCCCTCTTGGGTCCGCTCCACCTCCTGCGCTGGCTCAGCGTATCGACTTGGCTCCTTGCGATCCACACTATTCAACTCGACTTCCTCCATATCGCGCTTCGCCCTTTGAGGTCGACCGAGGACCACGAGTGACCTTGTATGGATGGGCGCTTGCGGAATAAGTCCATTAGGTGCCGGTATGCCGAGCAACCCCGCGATGAAGGTCGTCACGCCGAGGAGGAAGAAGTCGTAGTGGAAGCCTGGCGGCTTACGCAGAGGGAACTCGGAGCCCTGCGCCATGAGTGACTAGTGATAGTTAGCTTCCAATCATCAGATTGTATGTGAGAAACACGTACGGATACATTGTGGTCGAAGAAGAACAAGATCCAGAGCACGAGGCCGAACGGGAAGGCAACACCAACCCAGTGACTATCGAGTTGCCAGAACTTGACCAGCCAACTACGCCCATTGGCAGGTTTGAACGCTCCGCCGACAGGAAGTGTGAGCGGATCACTCCTGTTGAATAGACCCCAATAGGCGCAGCCAGTAGTTGCAACTAACGCAATGGGCATGCCATAGTCCGCGAAGAAACGGCGAGCGTGACGATGGAAGAGCGTCGAGTCGGACACCCAACGGAACGCCAATCCAAGTCCAAGCATGATGAGTGCGAGCACAATGGAGGTGAGAACACCGGCGGTACTGGTCTCTGGGTTCGAGAATTGGCGCGTGAGGACTTGGATGCCGTACTCGAGGTATACCCAAGAGACGTAGAATCCGAATGTGTCGCATGAGAAGAGCGTAACGTAACGCAGGTAATTGCATGCTGACCATTCGTGAGTAGACATTCGTACAGACGAAGATGGACCTCACCGTTCAAGACAGCCGTGATCCAGTGAAGTATAGCACTCCACAAGTAGACCCAGCCCATGAAATGGAGGTAGTTGGGTGGGTTCTTAGCCGAGCCAGTTACGATGATCTCGAAAATGGTTTTGTTGAAAACGGTGATGGGTCCGGTGACCCCTGCGATGCAGAGAGGTTGCGCGCCAAAGACGGAGAAGATGAAGGCGGCCATGAACGAGGATAGCAATACTTCGGCGACGCCATATTGGTTGGTGGTCTCGATGAGGTCGAGGGAAAATGCTATTCCTGGAAGTACACTTGAGCGTCTAACTTGAGCGCCGGCCAGGTCCACTCGGAAGCTAATGAACGTACTTCGCGAAAAATATGAGAGCGGTAGCTGGTAGAACGCGATAGTTCCACCCGTGCTTCCAGTCTGACCAATAGTACGGAAGACGGGCACGTATGTCGCGGTATATACCGCGAGCTGGCTTCAGTCTCCTGAGTGGTCTGGCCAAATTTGGAAGTCGGCCTGTTGATCTGGGAGGCACTCGTTCTGTTGGCTGGCTATGCATCGACATTGTGGTGGGGTCGTCAAGGGTCATGCAAGTAAATTGGTAGGGAATAGAGTGCACATTAACACCTTCACTATTCTAGAGTGAGGGGCCGACAACGGCAACGTGGAAGACAGAGGCAAGCAGTCTCGGCGGCGTCGGCGCCCCGCTGAACTTCTTCGAGAGCCGTCGGAGCCCGGCCCGTGAATCGTGAGCGCGCCCACACACCGAAAACTGATATTCGTTCGTGGGTCTACAGGGCTACCTGGTGACCTTCAAGAAGCGATACGATAGCCATCAGGATAGAGTAGTGGGGCCGTAGTGGCGTAGTAGATTCCGCCCAGTACGCGGGGGATAAGATGGTAACGTAGATCTACGGGGTATGCATAGGACAAGTACGTCTATATGTAAGTAGCTGGCGACTCGTGTATGATCGCATGTGGGGGAAAGAGCACCGTAAGCAGTTTCTTCTCTCTACGGAGGATATTAACTAACATTGAATTTACAGAGAAGAGATGCGTTCCTGTTGGATCCGTTGAAGTTGCACGCCTATGATCAATTAGCTTCAAGATCAAGTGCCGACTCTTCGAGACGATGAGCGTACCTATGTAAGCACTCTGTGGCGCCCAGGCTTCTAAAACGCCTTGAAGAGTGTTCAGAGTCACCTCTAAATCCTGCACGCCTTCATCTGTGTCGGCAGTACTCCGTGCAGATATCAAAGCTCGGCAAGCAGCCGACACAACCATCTACCAAGGTTGTCAACGACGGGGTTGTGCAGTACGATATGCGGACACGTACTCCAATGACTGGCTCAAGAAAGCCGAGAGTACTTGAAGGGCTCAGAAGCGTCTGCGCCGCTGCCGCTAGTGCCCGCGCCGCGTTGATACCTCGTGGGTCTCCGGGGTTCGTATGAAGCTCAAGAGTGGCACCACGAACCAAGACTTGAGCCGGATGTGTTCGTACGTCGGCCAATAATGCTGGTCCAAGTGCCAAAGCAAAGGCATCTGCGTGGCCCTCCACCGCAAGGACATCATGGGCTTCTAATGCACAGATGAGCAACGGACCGGTGTGAAGTCCAGCTGGCTGGCATACCCTCAATTCCGGCTCTACGAGCGATCGCGCTCGAGTATGCAAACAAGCAGGTGGCGGTCGCAACGAGCTCCACGGCATTGTCCCCTTGCCAGGAAGGTGCTGGACCACCTTCACGAATGAACGCTCTGACGCTTTGTGGCCCTCTCGAGGATGAGACGATATCGAACAGAGGCTACAAGCCAGTAAGCAATCTACCGTGATCGAAGATGGCGATGAGACACGCACCTCCTCAGCGCGCTCGGGAGTGATGGGCCAGGGCGTGGTGATCTGGTACCTTGTAAACCCTACCCTCGGAGGTGCTCCACGAGCGAGAGCCCACAGGGATTCGACAATCGTTGTCACCCAGAACGCGCCGGTGCGCTCAGCACGAGACACATTGTCAGTAGGCGAAGGTAGTGTCTGTTGAGCGATAGGATCCATCACACCCAAGGGTGCTAGCGCGGCTCCCTCATTCGGGTTGTGGAGACCTAGCGCGAGTGCAAGAGCACAAGCACTCTCGAGCACGGTCGCGCTTTGGAGCGTCCGACCCATCTGCGCCAGCACACTACCTAGAAGTACGCGAGCCTGAAGCACCTGCATGATGGTGTTCTCGTAGCCGACACCGCCGGTGTTGAGGGGATTGTTCAGTGCGGAGAGACTGGCATCAATGAGTCCTGCTTCAAGCCACGCGACGTCTGAGGTTGCATAGCGCGTCGCAATCGCGGTCACGATGTTGATAAGGGCGGCATGCGCTCGCTGAGGGTCGTCAATCGGCCTTTGAGCCGCTTCATGAAAGCGTGTACGATGCAAAAACCATAGCGGTTGTTCTTGCTCGAAGAAGAGATCGATTCTAAGCAGCGGAGTGAGTCATGGCTACCGACTGAGAGCTGGTGAATATCGCACAATGTGACCATGTCCGCCTCTGAGAGATTGAAGTCTCCGTGGCCCACAGCAAGCTCCTCTACAGCATAACCATGGTGAGATCTGGAACCACAAAGAAGAAGCATAGCACATACCTGGCTGCGGCGTTTGCGATCCCTGTACAGATGGACTCGGTGAGTGGAGCGACGTCCCTTGACTGGAGCTAGACGCTACGGCAACACTTCGAACAGGACCGGCTCTTTCAGAATGAAGACGCGCACGTTCAAGGTCGCGCAAGCGTGCGCGAAGTTCCGTAACTCTCTGCTCAAGACGGTGTGTCGAGCTTGGGGCGTTGCTTGCGTATTCGCAATCGACAGCGCGGCCGTCCTTTCGACAGGGTCCGCATATCGGCGTACCACCGTCGCACCTCTTTCAGAAGTATCAGTATGAGGCGTATAAGGGTATACCGTGTCATAATGGCGCACGATCTTGCGTAGTCTGAGCAGGTCTGTGTCAGTGAACACTCCAAGAGTGAGTCTAGTACGAGCAGACGTACCTGCAGTTCAAGCAGGCCTTGCCACGAGGAAGCCAAGTAGAGTGACTAGCACTAGGAGAAGCTCTGGTCTTTCCTTTTCCTCTCATCTTGAATGAGTAGATGTCCGAGTACTGACGATGCAGTACATCGCATTGTCCAAACGGGCTTAAGTACCAGCCCCTGCGTGTAAGATGAGTCGACCGGCAAGCAGAAAAATGTCGTGCTTGAAACGAAAGGCAGACTACGCTTACCCACATAGATCCACCAGTAGTCGGGAATCGGGTGTTCATTCGCCGGAGCATAGAGATGCCATTGAGTGTCGTCGTGCCAGATACGTCCACTGACTCGCCGCGTCACGTTTCGCCGACAGCCTCGGGATACAGTATGAAAGGCCGACGCATACCAGGCGCCAGCTCGAAACCGTACAGAGAGCGCTTCCACAGCATTGACTAGTGGATAGGCTAGTTCATGACGCGTCCCGCTGAGTACTGCACAGACCATCGTACCTGAATGCGCTCTTTCTGTATCTATTTGCACGAGACGCAGGGCGTACCAGGCATCATGAGTCAGCCTCAAACCTGTTTCGGTGGCAGATATACACAGGTATGAGGATGAGAGCACGACAGAGGGGAAGCCTTCTTGGAGTTGCTTGGTCAGGTCTGCCTCGGAGACGACACGGCGATCTGCGCATACGGCGCGCTCAACGATGACCGACTACACTCGCATGCCGACATCCATAGGCGAGTCATTTCCGAGTTCAAACGTGTAGAATAGTCGTGTTGTGAACATGCCAGGGGCCGATAGCGGCCTTGAATGCGTCGCTGAAGGTGGGTGCGTGAAGGCAGAAGGAAGACGCGAAACTCCGTTTCGAGTCGCCGGCAAGTTCCGCCATCAAACTCACACGAATTTCGCTTCTGCCGCTTGTGCCGACGGTGTAACACTGGTACAGGAATACAGGGATCCAATAAGATTCTACATTACATCACAAGAAGCAGTACATCGTACGTCTTCGTGGCCAACGACAGGTCACAAGTTAGGGGACAAGCCGGTGTATAAGCTCAACAGGCCGTAACTCCCCCGCTCACCTCGATACTACTCACGATCAGCACATCGACTCGCATAAGCCGATAGTGGACGGAATACTCACTTGCTACCTGTGCTAAAGCTCGAAGCATCACTTGCGAGCCATACCATTGGACCACGTATCTCATGTGGCTCAGCGATACGCCCCATAGGAGACAGATTCTTGATTTTCTCTTCCTTCTCTTTCTGGCCGGCGATCGCGGTGTTCGTTATCCTGCCGAACATTAGCATAGGGCCGACCAAGTACCGGAATGGTCTTTCAAACACAACTCACGCTGTATAGATGAAGCCGGGTGCTAGAGAGTTTACGCGTATCTTCTGCGGTGCCAGCTCGACCGCCAGAGCCCGAGCCATCTGTATAACTGCGCCCTTGCTCGAGTAATAGCCCATGATGTTGAGGTCCTAGTATAGAGGTCATGAAGCGCACATAGGACTTCATGGAGGTCACTCACTCTCATCGACATGAGCCCAAAGATGGACGCCACGAGGATGATGCTGCCTGGTGTGCCGAAGCGCCTCATCTGCCGACCTGCCGCTTGTGCGGTGTACAAAACGCCTTTAAGATCAACGTCGAGCACCTTGTCATAATCCTCTGCACGGTAGTCCAACGTAGACGCTCTTCCTTCCTTATCGACGATACCGGCACCAGCAACGCACACATCGAGTCGTCCCTCCCTATTCCCGATATCGTCCGCGATATCCCAGATCTTCTGCTGCTCCGACACGTCTCCTTGAACGTACTCCAGCCGCCCCGATAGGCCCATCGCCGCAACATACTGCTTCACCGCGGTCCACGTCGTGCTCGGCTGTTCAAGAAGATCGACGCAGTATACTGCGCGAGCGCCAGCCTCGAGAAACGCTAGCGCCGTTTCAAGGCCTAACCCGCCATTAGCGCCCGTAATCAGCGCCACACGTTCTGCGAGGGCGAATTGCTGGAAGATCGCGGGCGATGGTGGATGCGATGGTGTGGCACTTTGCGCAGCCAGGGCAGCTGCGACACCGATGAGAGGTGGAACGCTAGTAGACATGTGGGTCCAAAGGGTTAGAGAATGAGGAGGCGATGCTATAGTATCCACTCAGGGCTTGTACTGAATACTGCAGGAGGATCGCAGACGTTGTGCAAGGGCCTGTCAGGAGTGTCAGAGACTGAACCGAGTGGGTCTCCATACTTGTATCAGAACTAAAACCCATTATATTCCAAGCACATTCCTTTCTGATGCAAGATTCACATGAAGTCCGTGTACAACATCACTCGAGCGAGTCCATCAGTAGACGTACGGAACGATTCTGTATGGGACGATCTGCTTGTACTTCTCCCAGTCCTTTCCATATCTATACGTATGGTGATCAGTACACCTCAGCGGTGCAACAGGGCGCCGAGGACTCACTTCTTTTCACACGCTTCGTCATCGCGCAGGCCACGATGGACGAGCAGAACCGCGAAGTAGACGACGTAGAAGTAGGTCACGGGTGTATCGAAGCCAGTGGGTAGCGACCACGAGAGAGCCATGATGAGGTCGCCGCTGCGAATGGGGGTAAGTTCCAGCGCTAACACGATAGGGGTTAAACGGTGACTTACAGGTAGTTTGGATGGCGCGATACGCCCCACCAACCAGAAGTGAGAAGCTTCGTGCCGCGCTCGGTCTGCATGAACTGGAGGTCTGAGCACTACAGTAAGTGGCACATCACACACAAATCAGAAAAAGCACACACTCTTCGGGTTCTTCCCGTTCCGGAAGTCATTCTTCTCGTTGTTGCTGGTGCGGAAGATGTAGTAACCGGTTGCCCAAACGGCAACGCATGCCACGCCGGCGGGCCAGCTCAGCTCCGTGGGATGGAACGCTAGGTAGCGCGCTTGCAGGGAATACACGAACGGCACCCAAAGCAGGTCGCCGACGGACAGCATGAAACCGAAGCCATCCGTGACGATATCCATCATCGTAAGGATGGAGGGCTCGTTATAGAGGGAGTCGATAATGTAGTGGGCGTGGAAGAAGACGACGAGGTACATCGACAGGGTGACATTGCTGAACCCGCCGAGACGTGTGGCCTGCTCGCAGACCATGCTGATGTCGATGAGCAACCACAAGATCATGCCTGGGCGAAGCTCGTTGAATGTCTTGATGTCGTAGCCCAAGATAGTAGGGTTCAGTTCGCGACCGATGTAGAACTGTTACGTTTGATCAGATACGCCACAATCATTTCCACGTCAGTCAGACACGTACGTCGTAGATCGGGTTTCCAGAGTTACCACCGAGGGCAAGGAGCTTGTCTCCTTGGAATGACAACCCGTAAAAGAGGAGACCCTGGAAGACGGACATGGCCAATGCCGCCGTCGTGAGGCCAACCCAGCGCTCGTATATGAATGTGAAGGACTGGTATCCGAAACGTGCAATCCAGGCAGCTGTGATGCCTAGTGCGAGCATGCCAGTCGACATAGCTGCAAGGGTTTCAACATGAGATCACAGTAGTTGCGGACACATTTACACACCGTTGATCTTGTAGCGTTGGTACTGCCCGTTCCGCAGCTGCGTGCCGGGAATCCAGTCCCCCGGTAGAATCACCCACGCAGCGACACAGAACGCATACCACCCAAGATACAGAGCAAAGGCAGTTGGGTCGTACAGACTGCTCCAGAACTCAGGGTTGGGGAGGGCCTCGGAGAGATTTAGGATCATTGTGGAAACGGGTGGTGGACATGAGCCACTGCGCTCGTTGCACATAAAGTAGAGCGCGTATGTCATGAACGGTACACCGACAGTAACTGCCAGGGCGCCGGGAGGTCCCATGAACTCGTAGCGTGTCGTTCGCGGGTTGAGCGACGCGTTTGGCGCCGACTTGGAGACAGACATGATGACAGATGAGAGTAGGGAGCAAAGTGTGAAGAGCGCTGGACCGTGCGTGGCGCGTCGCGTCTAAATTAGACTCTAAACGCGAGAACAAACGCGTGACGAAATATCAGACCAGGCCGCGCGAGCCAATCAGCGCGGCTCGAGCCTGGGATGCAGCATGGACTCGAACCACCACCATTTGCTCAGGCTTACTGGCACTATTGGTCGTAAGACCGTGGAGATGCCTATGGCTGGTGCCACTCACAGCTTACAAGCGTCTGATTCCTGTACAGCATATGACGCTGAGGCTCGGTCAGGAGGACATATCTCTCACCAATGGTACTAGTCGTAGATTCCGTCAGTTTCCGGACATTCGACCGCTTACATGCGCTATGTACGTGAGAGATTCACGACTTCCATTCAGGCCTTGAAGGCTAACTATGCCTATCCCAGATAGGATCAACTGTACAGGCATGCTTAGAACCTCAGACCTCGAAGATGTGAGAGGCGGACCCGGGTTTCTTCACCCCATGCATATTCACAGAACGAGACTTTGATCATCGCTTGCGCGATGACCTACAAGAAAGATTCGTCTCTGGCATGGACAGTCAATGGAAGCTGTACGGAGATTGACCTGGTGATGCTTGAAAGTTTACTCCTCCACCCCCGGGCGCGTGAGTCGCACGTCCGTGGGCGCTCCCGAGGTCTGCGCCCTCCTCGGTATATATCAGCCGTGCCAGCATCCTGTAGCATCTGCAGCTCATCAAAATCTCTAGCACCATCTAACTTGCCCCCTCATGTCTTCCTCCGAACCCCTCATCGGTGTCGCTGCTGCACTTGCAGCAAAGGGCACGACACCTGCACGGCCGACCATGCCCGCGATCTACCAGCAGTTCTCTCTCCCCGATCGCGTTGCGCTCATCACAGGCGGCAACGGCGGTCTCGGTCTCGAAGCCGCGCTCGCTTTCCTTGAAGCTGGTGCCCGCGCTGTGTACTGTGTCGACCTACCCGCTCAGCCGAGCGAAGCTTGGACCGCCGTGAAGGACTACGCGGCAGCTACCGGCCTTTCAGGTCGTCTCGAGTACATCCAAGGCGACGTGACTATTCAGCAGACCATGTGGAACATCGCACAAGACATCGGCGACAAAGAAGGGAGACTAGACGTCTGCGTAGCAGGCGCAGGCATATCGGATAAGGCCGCGCCTCCGCTGGAGTACATGGCCGAAGACTACGATAAGGTACTTCGAGGATCAGTGTGGGAGTTATGCGCAGTCTGAAGCTGATCGTTGACTATAAAGATTGTCGACATCAACTTGAAGGGCGTTCTGTATACAGCGCAGGCGGCCGGGCGTCAGATGACGCGCTTCGGTACACCGGGAAGCATCATCCTCATGGCGTCTGTAGCTGGGTTAATCGCCACCAAAGTACGTGTTATAGCGGACCATAATGAACGATGCTTTAGGTGTTAATATGGGACTGGCAGGGTCTACTCATGACCGGATACTACGCCACTAAGGGAGGCGTCATCAACCTGATGCGTTCTCTGGCCGTAGAGCTCGCCGAAAAGAACATTCGCGTTAACTCCCTCGCACCAGGCTTCATATGGACGCCGTAAGCAATCCACTTCGTTGCCCGAGGCAGGTTCTGACAGAACGTACAACGCAGCATGGTGTCTGGGGCCATAGACGGAAAGAAGGAGGTCGAAGAGTTCTTCAGGATACAGAACCCGATGCAGCGTATCGGGAAGCCCCATGAGATTCGCGGTCCGATGGTATGGCTCGCAAGCGATGCCTCCAGCTACAGTACCGGAAGCAAGTGAGTTCCGCAGTCGCGTTGAAGTCGAACAAAGGTCTCACAGTATGTTAGTATCGAGGTCAGCGGAGGCTATAGCGCATGGTGATGAAAAGGCAGTAGTAAATCGAAAGTCTTCATCTTCTCTCCATCTGTACTTGTATGTCGAACGTCCTGGATCCAACGTGCCATGTAGCACTTGCTTGCGGCCGTACACGAACCATCTCAATTTAAGTATAGCATTGAACCAATACACGGGGCTGGTAAGAGAATACATAAGTAGGCGAGGTGTGTTGTTGCAATCATGCTAGCCACGTGCGAACCACGCGAGCCCTTTTACCAGGCCCACGGGCTTACCACCGTAGCCTGCCGCTTGTCGCTTGTCGCGGAGGTGAATCACGACGACAACAACTCCTTCTCCTCGGCAAGAATCGTGTTGACTTCAGAGAAGCGAGGCGTAATGCGGCACTGGTAGTGGTTGGCTTTGCTGGTGTAGACGTCAGCTCGGCGAAGAGAGAAAAGCGAAGGAAAGAGGACATACAGAGCGAGATGTGTTGCATCGTATCCCGCCGCATCAACATCAATCTCCCGACCATTCTCATCGCGAGCCTTTGCGAAATTGAACGCCCATAACAGCACAGCTACGGCGATGAACAGCGCATCCTCGGCAACATGCTGTCCAACGCAGACGCGGCGGCCAAATCCGAACGATACGTGTCCATGATCCTTCGTGACCGGAGGCGCGGGCTTGAGCTGGCCGTCGTCGGTGAGATGGCGCTCGGGCCTGAAGATGTCGGCATCGTCTCCGTACACGGAGGGGTCTCGGTTACAGGGCATTATATTCGCGATGAGCACGCTTCCCTTGGGAATGAACATCCCTTCGTACCACCCGTCCTCGTCCGCTCGATGAGGCAAACCAGCTGGAAGACCAGTGCGCCACCGTAAGACCTCGCGCAATACAGCGGTCGTGTAGGGCAAAAGCGAGCGATCGGCGAAAGATGGTAATCGACCACGCACCAGCAGGATACATCGTTCCGATGATCGACACGGCAAGAACCGTCGTCGCTCAGGAAAGAGAACTGTTGATCAATTGATCAACTCCAGCGCCCTCGCGCCCTTACGCTTTGGCTGTGCCAAGCCTGGCCGCACTGAGACTCGTTCCTCTGAGTGTCTCCCCATTGACCGAGCACACGCTTTTATGAACGACCACTCGCTTTCCCGACTAACCCGCTGGCTTTCTTAACCCACTCCCTTTCCTAAACCGGGTCGTCAAAGTCTTCCACGCGGCACTCTGCTCAACTCCCTGAGAGAAATACACGATTATGTGATTGATCATGTGTGTCATCCATCTTCTCCACTCATCCGTTTGCACAGCTGAGACACTCTTCTAGTCGAGTCGTTCATTTCGTCGGCTCGAGTCGTTCATCGGCGCGACTGCGACGCTCATCTAATCGACTCGCTCATCTGGCCGACTCTCTCATCTGGCCGAATCATCCACTTTCTTGACTTGTTTATCGAGGTGCGTGTTTCTATCGTGCATTCTATGTAGGGACTGTCAGGCTATCCAGTTCAGGAATGCAGTCTCTCCTGCGTCGTATGTACACAGTGTCCTTTTGTTCTGCATGACTGGAGATCGTATGTCTGAGTCCTCCAGCGACTGAGTAGGCCGAGACGAATAGATGGACGAATAGATGATCATTTTTTCGACTACGGTCGTTGCCCACTCGTTCTCGCAATCGACGTCGTCTACGGCTGGACCACGGCCGACTACGGCCTCCAGTTCTGCTTGTGCTTTCTTCTGTGCGTCTGGGAAGGCGACCATAGCGAGGGTCCACCAGTCAAGTACGTTACTGGTGGTATCAGAGCCAGCGGAACTTAAGGATGGTCAGCGAATGAGACGAGGTGTCGAGAACGGTGGGCGTACTACATGACCCCAGCCGACCAAGCTGCCTCGAGTCGCGAGACTTGGAATCGCTCGCCCTCCTGAACCAAAGTCGTCGTGAGGCAAGGCCGCGCTGTCCCCTCTTTCTGCGTGAAATGACATCAGCCTCCACTATACACCACGTAGAACAGCGATTATTGACGAACCATCCGTGTCTCTACATCATCCATGAGGCCGAAGAAGAAAGACGTTGTTTCTTCGTACTGCTTCAGCGCGTCTCGCTTCCACTTTGCCATCCAGCTAGGCAGGTACACCATCCAAGGGATCAGCTCAACATAATGTGCCCCAACCTGAAGTGCGGCTTGATCGAGATGGACAAAGTCGTCTATTCGTGTGCGTAGCACCTCGTCCCCGGGACCTCCGCGTAACGGCCGGTCGTAGGTGACAGACAGCACAACCGAGCACGCGTAGGTATGATAAAGCGATCGGAACGCGGACGGATTCTGTATGAGCGAAGTAGCTAGGCGGATAACGTCCTCGACCTCGGCGCTATGGAAGCGACTTGCGGCGGACTTGTTGAACCCTTCGTGCACAACGCGCCGCTGTCGACGCCACCTGGGCGCATTTCAGTACATGTTGGCACCAATGACTTCATGTGGCGTACCGATCGTTATGCGGCTCAAATGCGAAGAATAGTCCGCCACACATGAGCTCATGGCCTACAATGAGGCGCGGACGGCCGGAGTATACTGCTGCACGCCGGTCAAGAAGCTCCGCTGCAGCCTTCTGGGAGTTCAAGATGAACATAGGTTGCCCGGCAGCGTTGAGGTAAACAATTTCCCCTGTCATGGAAAGGTTTCTCGTTATCCTGCCCAGAAGCAGAAGTGCATACGATCGAAGCTTACCGAGTTTGGGACATTCGTTGTATAACCAAGACGCATCGAGGAGCTTGGGCGCACTACCCAGGAGAGGATAACCGGTGGGTCCCGGGGGAAGCTTTCTCCAAGGACTATTCAGGTAGCGGTGCAGAAGGAGACCGAAGAGATTGAGGGCAATAGTCGTGGCCAGGGCCGGACGACGAAGAATGGCAGAGTAGAGTTCCGTGACAGCGTCGAGCATGAGAGTGGAGCTCGTCTGTATTATCTCCATGACCGTCATGGTAGGAAGTAAGGACGGTGTGGATGGCTGGTCTTAGAGTAGGGTCGTAAGGTCCATTCTTATACCCTCCATTACCCGACATGTCCCGTGTCGTAGGTAAATTGCTCAAAGCGGCGATGGTATGCACCGCACCATGGGAAGCATAGAAGCCCCAAACGGACATATGCTCTGCGTACCGTTCACCGTTCGGGGATCCCTATAGGTCTGATCAGAGCGCCCGGGGTCATACCGGACGGGTGAACTCGAAGTACTACAGTGAGTAGCCCGAAATAACCCGAACCAAGTCCCAGTAACATCTTGAAGCGAAGCTTGCAGTTGTTAAGTGGATACGCAAGGCGCTTATGACTCTGCCATTGCGTTCTCGGAGATACGGTGGGAGTGACAGGCCATTTCCAGGAGAATAGCATACAGCTTCTTCAACGGACGTTCAGAGCAAGGAAGACTCGTGGCCGATCAACGTTACCTGTCACCGTTACCATGTCACTTTCCTTGCCGCGTCCCGTTGGTTGTGACTTGCTTTCGACGTCCAGCGGTGGGGCGTATGGCTCAACCAAATGCCTCCATTGATATATGTACTCCTACTGCACACTACCTGAGTCTGTTGGGCTCGCCTCACCACGACAACCTTGGACCAGCTGGTACCGTTGCCGCTGTTTCCGCTTCTGAACGCGACAGCCCGATACTAGCAATGCGATGCGAATCACAACTCCCATGCTGAAAGCGCTTGGACACGAGTCACTTTACGGAGCGACCTGGAGCAAGAAGGTCCTAGACGACAGAGTCAACGAAGATTTGGGCAAACTCTATCGGACGAAGGAACACTGGGTTGCGCATTCGCGCAGACTCACATGGCCCGATAGCAGCGCCAGATGCGCACATCTGAGCATATTCCGCGCCGTCTCAGTGTACAGCTGAGATCTCATGGCTACTGGCCCAACCGCAAGATGACGACATATTCGAAGACGACGTCAACTGACCTGTTCCGAGGCTGCCTTGCACGGTGGCTCTGATTTACCGTCACATAGTGAACAGATGATTCCCCGGATACAGCATGCCCAGTGACCTGCGCGGGCCGTGCATGCGTTCGCTCCGCTAACCCGCACACTTATATAGCCCCGCGAGTCCGCAGAAGAAACTGACAAGCGACATCGCATGAAGACCTTCGTCATCGCAACCGCCCTTGTCGTGCTAGCCAGCGCGCTCTGCTGCAGCGCGTATATCGTGCCTTCCGGTTCTCCCGGCTTCTACGCCGGCAACTCAACGTCCGCCGTCACCTTCGATCAGCATTCAGTATTCCTTGATGGGAAGCGCGTCTTCGTCTTCTCTGGTGAAATGCATCCCTGGCGAGCGCCTTCGGGTGGACCGACGTGGCGGGATGTACTGCAGAAGATGAAGGTACGCGCATGCCACTATATACACCTTCATGACACTGAATGAAGTCATCAGGCAGCTGGATTCAACGCTGTCTCTGTGTACCATAGATGGGGTTCTTCGTCCGGGCGACAGGGTCAGCTTGACTTCGAATATTGGCGCAATCAAACGGAAGTGTATCAGATCGCCAAAGAGGTTGGTATACTGGTGATTGCTCGCCCAGGAGTGAGTCCTCGATCATCTCACGAAGCGACACGCGTCTGACATGTGCCCTAGCCATACATCAACGTCGGTTCCTGCCCTGCGTCGAGTGCTCAACTTACTGACGTGCGAGGGATAGGCGGAAACTTGTAAGTCTTGCGTGATCATCCTCCGCTCTCTCTCTGATAGCTTCGCAGCGGCTGGAGGTTACCCGGGATGGGCCACATTGCTGAATGTCACCACACGCTCAAATGCATCGGAGTTCACAGATGCTTGGATGCCATACATCGCAGCGTCTGCGCAATTCATCGCCCCATACCAGGTATTAAGTCTCGTTACAACCCCCCGTTAGAATGAATACTGAGGATGACCACACAGTACCCTGATGGACCTGTTATCGCAGTGCAAGTCGAGAACGAGTTCGGCCTTTCCGACCCGGAGCATCCTGGTCGCTCTGAGTACTTCGCTATCATCGAGGATGCCTTGAGAAGTAATGGCATCACAAAGGTTCCGCTGTAAGTGCTCGTTGAAGTCAATGGCGATTGCGGAGGATTGCTGACTTTCCAACGTAGCACTTCGAACGAAGCGGGTGATTCCGGTCTCTTTGCTCCTGAACCTCGCACATACGACGTCGGCGCCGTCGACCTGTATACCTTCGACGCGTACCCGCAACGCTATGCTTGCAATGATCCGTACACCTGGCATGAGGTTGTGACATCGTATCCCGCTGCTCATGCTGCCGATGACCCAGACCTTGTCTGGGCGTCTGGTGAGTATCAAGCTGGCAGTCAGGATGGATGGGGTGGTGTATGCCCGGGCATTACCTCCGAAGTTTATCCGACAAGTACTGAGACGCTCACAGGGAGGCTATGATGGCTGTTATGAGCTGACGAACGAGAACTACGTCAACGTGAGAGAATCTGGCTTACGGATTTGGACGTGAAGACTGACGCCATCTGAGTAGGTGTTCTACAAGAACAACTACGCCGCCCAAGTGATGTACCAGAACCTATACATGGTGAGCGCCTCTGTATTCACCGTTACGTCACCATGCTTACTCCGTTCTTTAGACCTATGGCGGTACCAACTGGGGCAATCTGGTGAGAATCGGTTGCCAGTCCAACTGAAAGCCCAAACTGATCTCAGGCATAGGCCGAACCAGGCGTCTACACATCGTATGTCTGATAACATGGTCTCTGTACCCCTCTGACAGTTTCGTACAGGTACGACTACGGAGCGGCAATTCGTGAAGATCGACGTTTGACATCCAAGTATAACGAGCTTAAGCTGCAAGCCTATTTCCTCCATGCCTCGCGCTCCTTCCTCACCGCCGAGATCGTGAGTACGACGAACATTACAGACTCTGGCTCAGTAGACCCGAGCGGCACTGGCGCAACGGATGGAAGCGATGTCTTCGTGACAGGTATGTCGAGCGCCGACGGTGGGGGCTTCTACGTGGTCAGGCAGGTTACGAACAAGTGCGTCCCATAGGTTGTCTCTGCCAGCATCATGCAGCTGACCGACGCGCCCAGCATCACTTCGCCGACACACTTTGCACTGGATGTCAATACAACTATCGGCGAACTGACTATTCCTCGTCTGGGAGGAAGCGTCACCCTAGCAGGTCGCGAAAGCAAGATTCTTCCCACCGATTACGCCTTCGGATCCAGCATACTCGATTACTCCACTGCAGAGGTATTTAGCATTGCACTTACGCACCATATCCAACTAAACAAGAGCGCAGGTTCTGACTTGGTTCACATCCGATGGCACGGACTTCATCATGCTCTATGCGTTTGAGGGCCAAGACATCGAGGTCTCATTGAAGACGGCCATCACCTCTGCGAGCGTTACGGGCACTTCATTCAATACGACGTACCTCGATGGGTCACTCATAGTCAGCGGCTCTCCTTCGGGCCTGACGCGCGTGGATGTCGGAAACGACACTACTCTATTGATAGTCGACAAAGTCTCTGCGTATGGACTCTGGGCGCCGCGACTCGTCGGCGACAACAACACCACAACATATGATCAGTCCCCGGATACGTCTTCGGCGCTGGTCACAGGGCCTTATCTTGTGCGCAACGCGACCCTCGAAGGGACGACTCTCGCATTGTATGGCGACCTCAACGCTACGACCACCATCTCCGTGCTTGCGCCTTCCAACATCACTTCCTTCACCTGGAACGGTGCTCAAGTTGACGCAAACATAGATGACTTCGGCTTCCTGAGCGGCTCAGTGTCGATTAACGTCACCGAGGTGCAGCTTCCGGATCTTCGTGGCGCGGAATGGTGGGTAATCGATTCGTTACCCGAGGTTCAAGACGACTTCGACGACAGCGAATGGGTGACGGCGAACCTGACAAGCGCGAAGAGTCCATACCAGCCGTATAACGGGACGGTACGCTAACCAACTATCTTCGCGAACTCCTGCTAAGGTTTCTACATTATCTAGTACGTTCTGTATGCCGACTTTTACGGGTTTCACCAAGGTGCGCGTCCTCCTAGAAAGCGTATATACTGTACTGATCTCCACTGGTAGGCAACACTATATACCGAGGGCACTTCAACGGCACGGGCGCTTCAGGTGTCGAACTCTCTGTACAAGGGTGAGCGTGGCGTCGCATTCATCCTGATTATGGCTCATGTATGCATGCAGGGGACAGAACTTCAGCTACGGCGCTTGGATCAATGACAGGTATCTTGGCAGCAACCCACCTGGCGGTGCAGATACCAGTAACGACACGTGGATATTCGAGGAAGGTGATCTCAAGGAGGGGGATAACGTGGTGACGATCGTGCTCGACCCTACGGGCCAAGAAGAATGGTATCCCGGGGATCGCTTCAAGGTGCGCTTTGGCGCCTTACTTCTCGGAGATAGGATGCTCATATGCGGTCTTTGGGTTTCAGACGCCGCGCGGTCTCCGTGGGTACGGCCTTCTCGGCGATGTTGATTTTGATCATTGGAAGATCGCCGGCAACTTGGGTGGCGAGCACTGGCCTGACGCTGTACGAGGTCCGATGAACGAGGGCGGCCTATACGTCGAACGTCTTGGTGCACATCTACCAGCCTTCCCTATCTCTGACTTCAATTGGACCGCACCAAGCAACACATCGTCGCCTTTTGTCGGAATCGACGGTGCTGGTATCAGCGCGTATCGCACGAACTTCACTCTGAACATCCCGTCGGACGTTGATGCACCGATCTCGTTGAACTTCACATATACCCCTGGCAGCAATTATCGCAGCATCATCTATGTCAATGGATGGCAATTTGGTAGATTCAGCGCACTCACTGGCCCGCAATCGCTATTCCCTGTGCGCCGCTTTCTCTCAACTTCTACGCGTGTCATGCTTACACCGCGAGCAGATTCCACAGGGAATCATGAACCACCAGGGAGAGAACGAGCTTCTGGTCACTTTATGGTCTCTCGGTGAGTGTATGTTACTATAGTCGTTCACCGCATTGTACTGACGAGCTCTTAGATTCGGATGGCGCCAAGATTGAAGGTCTTGAACTCGTGCATACGGCGTTAGTAGTGTCGAGTAAAGAAGGATTTGTCAACGGAGTAGTCGAATCTCCGGATTATTTCACTCTGCGTACGTAACATGAAGTTTCCCATAGTACTGTCAACAAGTTGGACATACTTGACTAAGGAAGACCTTGCACCAAGAGCCTGATAGACCGTGGATCTCGATAGCTATGAGCGGTTTGAGCGGGTCACGGGTGATAGCTGACAGTGCCAGGGGTTGCAATCTTACAGAGATCACGGACATCCCGCCGTATTACTGCCGGTATCTCGGTTACTCCGTACAATGCGATGATCGCAACCTCGACGCGAGCAGACCGCTCGACTATTCCCAGGAACTATCCTGAAGATAGCTTAGAAATCCGCGCGGGACATCCGCATGTACGCGCGTTGGCATGGTTCCACGGCTCGACGCCTCGCCACAACTAACGAGGCACGCGGATAAAAGGCCAACTACAGCCTGAACGCTGGACATCAGCTGCACTTCTCAGAGCATCTTTCCTCAGAATCATGGCTTCTCCGTCGCCTAAACTATTCCAGCCCTACCGTCTCGGCAACATGGTCCTATCCAACCGAGTTGTCCTTAGCCCGTTGACGCGTACGCGTGCTAACGAGCAGCACGAGCTTGACGATCTCGCGGTCGAGTACTACTCTCAGCGTGCGAGTACCCCGGGCACTCTGTTGATCAGCGAGGCTACTATCATCGCTCACAAGGCTGGTGGCTGGCCGCGTGCACCTGGTATCTGGACCGACAAGCAGCTTGCGGCTTGGAAGAAGGTACGCTGCTCGTGTTCCAGATGTCAAGTCTTTCAATTGACACTTGGTAGATCACGGATGCGGTGCATTCAAAGGGATCCTTCATATTGTGCCAGATCTGGGCACTGGGCCGTGTGGCGAGGGTCGATGCTACTGAGGTTGAGGGGATCGAGATCGTCGGACCAAGTTCCATTCCCATGACAGGGAGGCCAACTCCGCGTCCTCTGAAGGTTGAGGAGATCAAGGAGTACGCTCAACTTTTCGCTACGGCTGCAAAGAACGCTGTATCTGCCGGGTTCGATGGCGGTCAGTCGTTACTAAGCTGTGTTGGCGTGTACGCCTTTCTGACCGTTAGAGACAGTGGAAGTACACGCTGCCAATGGGTACTTGGTAGACCAGTTCTTCCAGACCGTGACCAACGACCGCACGGACGAGTACGGAGGAAGCGTAGAGAACCGAATCCGGTTCCCTTTGGAGGTCATCGATGCCATCGTCGGCGCGATCGGTGCCGAGAAGACCTCGTTGAGGATCCATCCGTGGACAAACTACCAAGGCAAGCACACTGCTCTCTTTTGTGTACATTGAGCTCATTCGCCCACAGAAATGGGCATGCCAGATCCTATTCCGACGTTCGCCACATTCGCCACCCGACTCGCCGAGAGACACCCGAACCTCGCGTATCTTCATGTCTGCGAGTCGGATACGCCCGAGGCCAAGACTTCAGCGGGTGTATTGCATTCTAACGAGCCGATCCGCAAAGCATGGGGACCGCGCACGTACATAACGTCCAACAACTACACACGCGAGAGCGCCATCGAGGCTGCAGAGAAGGACGACCATACGCTCGTCGGATTTGGTCAGAAATTCCTTGCCAATGTGAGTTTGTATCATCACTCAACGAGGTGACGTGAGACTGATTCAACCATCAGCCTGATCTGGTGCGCCGTTTGAAGGAGGATTTACCTCTCAATGCGCCGGACTACACGACTTATTACGTCGGTGGCGCTCGTGGCTACACCGACTACCCGTTTGCAACCTCTGTGACCAGCGCTGTAGTTACTCCCACTGTAGACGCTTCTGCTTGAATGTTCGCTACAACTTACATGCATAGGATCGTGCAATGTAGCCTTGTAGACTTGAACGAGTTTGATTTTAGGGACTCGTTCAGCAAATAGTGTCTCTGTTGCAGTTGTCTTACGTTTATGAGGTATATGAAGCGTGATAATCACCCGCTAGGTCCTGGAATGCGCGCACATACGCGCAGTTCCACGGGCTTTCCACTCCAGGACCTTCTTCGACGCGTGAAGACGCGTCAGTCATGTGACCGTGTTCTTGCTCTCACGGTTTGATTCTCTCACAGTCTCGCCTCCAGCTTCCCTCTCTCTTCCAGCACACGCCTACAGAACGCAAACCAATCGCCGACACCGTTGTGGCCTACTCCTCTTAGCCACCTCTCCGCCTCGCCTCGCCTCTCTATCTCGAGCCAAGCGGCTCTCAGTTCTCCCTTTCTCTCCCACATCCAAGCCTCCCATTCTGGTACTACCCATGGCGCCTGCGGACTGACAAACTTGCTCAACTCCGTGCGGTAGTCGAAGCCCTCCCATAAGCTGAAAAAGATCCACTCCTTGATCACGACGGCCGAGTCTTCGCTTCCCATGGCTGCGGCGAGGCGCTGCGCGCGCTCAACGATAGCGGCGAATTCGGCCGCAACATCGAGTCTGTTCGGATCCTCAAGTACATGAAGTATGGCGCGAGCTTGATCCTCGAAGATAGGGAAGATGGCGACCTTGATGGTCAGGCCAGTGAATGCGATGCTGTGAGCAGGGTAGTCAGACTGGAGGGGGAATAGGTGCTTGGCGAGAGGGAATAGTCCGTAAGTCGTGTTGTGGAGATGCGCAGGGAACGGAGGGGGAGTGTCTGGGAACCCTTCCACCATATCGGGTTCGGCGAAGAAGGGATAGGAGCACTCGTATCCAGTAGCAAGCACGACAAAGTCCACGCCTGACTCTGTCGTGCCATCGTGGAACACGATCTTTCCGTCGTCTCCATAGCTCGCGATGCGCGGCACTTTGCGGTAGAGAGGAGAGTCGGGTGGATACTCTCCCGGGCCTGAGGGGATAGAATGGAGTACTTGTTTGCCCTCCGCGGTGAGATCCGCGCAGACATCATGAGCGCTGAGACCTCCGCCTACGACGACGACCCTATGGTATTGCAGCAATTGCGCGGGTCTCCGGTACCAAGCAGAATGCATGACTTTTCCAGCGGATAACCATGATTGCAACCCCGGTATAATTGGGTAACGCGGACGTCGATAGTGTCCATTGGATACGACGAGAGCATCAAAGTCCAGAGTTTCGCCAGTTGATAGAGAGACCTTCCATACGAACTCATCTTGAGACCATCTCGTAGAAGCGACCAATGTATTGAATCGGATGAATCGTCGAAGATTGAAGTGATCGGTATAATCTTCGAGATATTGAAGTAGACGCGCAGCAGTAGGAAAGAGCGGTGTCTCGGGAGGAAAAGGGAATGTTTGATAAGTCATAATTGGGTGAGGTAGATTGATCTTCAACGAGTCGTATACAGCCGATATTGGGGGCTTATCATCCGACGAGGGTGGTGCTGCTCTCCTGAGATAACCTCATCAGCCAAGGCCTGCGAGTATGATAGATGCGACGCGAACGCACCAGACACCGCCTACATCCTCCCTATCTTCAAAGCATGAGATAGTCCAATCGCCTGACCGCACGTATAGGGAGTCCGCAAAGACTTGGAGGACCGCTAGCCCATTGGCTCCAGCGCCTATCACGCAGATACGCTTGCGCGCGTGCAGGTCGGGAAGCGGATCTACAAAAGCAGGTCAGAGGCTTGTCAAGAGCCATCCATACAGACTACCTTACCTATCACATGCTCTGTCATGTCAAGGATATGTCGGAGTCGCACACGCAATAGAGCAGCACGATCTAGCCAAGGCCAGGTCTACTTTGCAGGGGTTTGCATGATATAGCCAGCTATACGTCGCCGGTAGGCTCACATAGATGGTGATAGAAGCGAAACTGAGAAGCTGTAAGCCAAAAATCTCGGGGCTTGGTGGTAGTCCAAGTGAGAAACGCGTTGTGCGAAGTTGCGCAATTGTGGCGACGCGCGAGAGCGCGCGACTCTCGGACCGTACATAGCGAACCGGGTGAACTACACGGCCCATAGTTTTGAGATGACTACTTTCCGTAACTGCGACGACGAGGTTACTCCCAAGCACTGCTGACATTATCAACTCCATCTACGTGCACGGTCAGAAAAATAGCCGAAGAGAGGCCAGGGGCGGGATAAGGAGGGTTTAAGTTTCCCGTGAACTCACTACGCTACGAGATGCGCAGGGCTAAATCAAAAGGGGTCTATCCCTTGCGTCAAAGCTAGCAGCTCACATACCCAACGGTGTGGTGGCTAGGCAAGACGTTCGTGGCGAATCCGTGGCGTCTGGATTGAACGCGCCACCGGCCGTGCGGGCCGGCGTTCTGGCGCAGCCATCATCGCGTTTCGCTCCTTCGCCCATGTTACATTGACGGACGATTCTGAAGACGATACCCCGCGACCTTACCTCTTGCTGCACGATACGCATCAGATAACGCGCGGCACGAGAGCATCAATACAAGCGCCATCTCAGGGTGTGTAGGCTGTCCCAATCCGTTGCTACCCCTTGAAGCGCCCAACGCACGCGATACCCCGATGCGGGAGCTGCACCTCGTACGAAAAGCTTTCGATCTCCTGCACACGTTCTCTTTACGTTCTACAAAGATGCGCGAGCTCCATATGGCGCGACGTTCTCTGCGACGAATGACGCCCTCTACCCATGCTTCCACGACGCGCAAAAATAGGCCGACAAACATCCAGGGCGTCCCGCTGTATACGGGTCGGTCGAGTCATAGATTGCGTCGTCGTGGGAAGCATTCGCACCGATGGACTCTCGGCCTCGTTGCTCTGGCCAGGCATTGCCTTTGCCTCCTGCTGTCTCCTGCCTATACATCTCGGTCGACCTGACTCGAGTCTCATTTCCTGCTGTAAGGTACCATGGCTGGCTCAGGACGTTCCATCGCGCGGGCATATCCGAACGTCAATGCCACACTCGGACCATCCTGGTACGAATACGGTGCGCACATCCCCTCATGTACCCTAGTGAGATGAAGCGCTCATAACTTTCGATTTATAGATGCTGTACAGGTACAGTGGGGATACCAGGAAGATTATGAGATCGTTCGCAAGGTCGGCCGTGGCAAGTACTCGGAGGTGAGACTGGACGATCCCTTTCAGTCGTGCCGAACACGAGTCGCTGACGTATTGCCACCTTACCCACGACAGGTGTTCGAAGGCGTGTGCATCGTGACGAACGAGAAGTGCATCATCAAGGTGCTCAAGCCGGTCAAGAAGAAGAAAATCAAGCGCGAGATCAAGATCCTTCAGAATCTTGCAGGAGGGACAAATATCATCACTCTCTTAGACGTTGTGCGCGATCCGATATCGAAGACGCCCAGCTTAATTACCGAATACGTCAACAACACCGATTTCAAGACGTTGTATGCCCGCTTCTCTGATTACGACGTCCGATACTATATGCTTGAACTCTTGAAGGTGAACTGATCCGTTCTGACCTCCGCATCGTTGCTAACGAAGATGGCGATAGGCACTGGACTACTGTCACTCCAAGGGCATCATGCACCGGGATGTCAAGCCGCACAACGTCATGATCGACCATGAGCGCCGTCAAGTGCGTGAATGTTGGTCGAACCACGGACATACAGAAAGCCTGACGTTTACATGAAGTTACGGCTCATCGACTGGGGCTTGGCTGAGTTCTATCATCCCAGCACGGAGTACAATGTTCGCGTGGCATCGAGATGCTTCAAGGGACCCGAACTACTCGTCAACTTCCATGACGCCGAGTATGACTACAGCTTGGATCTTTGGAGCTTCGGTTGCATGTTCGCTTCGATTGTGAGTACGATTGTTAACCAGCACTCAACGCTTGGTCTGACATCCTCTCAGATATTCAGGAAGGAGCCGTTCTTCCATGGGCGGGACAACTATGACCAACTCGTGAAGATCGCAAAGGTGCTCGGCACTGATGATCTGTTTACGTACGTCGACAAGTATGACCGGGATCTGGACCCACAGTATGATGAGATCCTCGCTCGGTAAGCAGAAGCTCGGTTTATGCTATTATGGTGCATTCGCTCAGATGTCATTCTCAGATACCCGCGTAAGCCGTGGACACGATTCATCACGTCTGAGAATCAGCGCTATATCTCAAACGAGGCCATTGACCTCCTCGACAAGCTCTTGCGCTACGACCACCGAGAACGATTGACGGCGCGGGAGGCACAAGCACATCCATACTTCGGTACACCGTTCATATACTTTCCAAGGATGCTTCAACTTACACTTCCATTCCAGATGTGGTCAAGCAGATAGCTGCGGAAGGCGCAGAGAGTGGGCTCGAAAGCGACGCTTAGATTGTATAGTTATCTTGATCTGTCACTCTTGTTGTACATCGCTTTGAACTACGATCGGGAGGGCCGCTCTGCCGCTCTAGAATGCACATCTACAGCTTGCTCGTTGCGCGCTCCATGATGCATGATGTCTTTGCGCTCTCTCTATACACATATGAATCCTGTTGGGGATTGACTGCGTACGAGCGCTGCAATACGCGAGAAGGACAGGGGTGTGTCAAGGTCAATTGGTTGCTTGATGACGAAAACTATGTATCATCAGGCCATGTGCGATCCACGCGATGGCACTGCGCGCGTCGCCAAAGCCCTTGGCAGGCTCCGATGTAGCTTGTACTCAAACCACCACGCGCTGAGATGCTGAGTTTGTTCTCGACTGGCGCTACCACCAATGCCACCCTCTTTTGCACCATCGTACCGACGTAGTATGCTATTCTCGCGCACGGTCTGAAACCGACAGTTGATGCATCGTTCGCGCGGAGTGCGAACGATCCAGAAGACGGAAGAGTTGGAAAATCGCGGACGACTATGGCCAAAGCTGAATACAACGCAGAATCACTTGGCAGAGCGTGGGACGCGTCCGTCGTACTAGGACTGTCGGATATCCGATAAGTCAGACTCATGACCTACGCGTCCGTGAAGGCCACTAGTCCGAGCTTCCGACGGCTTGTAGGCCATGTTGCGGATGTCCGGTACCCGTCTCTCTCGGATACTGATGCTGGACGGCCTTGATTTCGGTCTTCTCACGACTAGCTGAGACTACTAATCTGGTCATACATCGTCCCTCACCCCGACGGAAGGTGTCGCTCAGCCGCAGACCGATGGTCTAACTGCTCTATAAGAGTTCACAGCGAGCAAGAACCCAAGCATACCGCACTCCCACAAACTTTACACATGACTTCCACTCAACCCCTCATCGGTGTGGCTGCAGCGCTGGCGGCAAAAAACTCGACACCGGCAAAGCCGACCACACCCGCCATCTACCAGCAGTTCTCCCTTACTGACCGCGTCGCCTTGATCACAGGCGGGAACGGTGGCCTTGGTCTCGAAGCCGCACTCGCTTACCTTGAAGCTGGAGCGCGTGCGGTATACTGTGTTGACCTACCCGCTCAACCAAGCGAAGCATGGTCAGCAGTGAAAGAGTACGCGACAGCCATAGGACTCCAAGGTCGTCTCGAGTACGTCCAAGGAGATGTGACCGTACAGAAGGCCATGTGGGACATCGCGCAGGATATCGGAGACAAAGAAGGTCGGATGGACGTTTGCGTAGCAGGCGCGGGTATCACGGACAGAGCTACACCGCCGTTGGACTACGCTGCCGCAGACTATGACAAGGTACTGTACCAGCACTTGGTATGAAGTTGAACCAGACTAACATAGTCTTGCGTAGATCATTGACGTCAATCTCAAAGGTGTACTGTATTCAGCTCAGGCGGCTGGACGCCAGATGACACGCTTCGGCACTCCTGGAAGCATCATTCTCATCGCCTCGGTTGCTGGGCTTATCGCCACAAAGGTGCATGATCAGAGACAGAAGCTTTGTCGCTTGCGCTGACATCCTTCTAGGGTCTTCTTATGACTGGATACTATGCCAGCAAGGGAGGCGTCATCAACCTAATGCGCGCACTGGCCGTCGAACTCGCGGAGAAGAACATCCGCGTGAACTCGCTTTCTCCGGGCTTCATCTGGACACCGTAAGCTACTCTTTTGCAATGACTACTACGAGCCACCATTGAACCGTCGTTTCAGGATGGTATCGGGAGCGGTCAGCAAGAACGGTGCTACCGGCGAGTTCTTCAAGTCGCAGAACCCGATGAAGCGCATCGGGGAGCCACACGAGATTCGCGGCCCGATGGTATGGCTCGCGAGTGATGCGTCAAGTTATAGCACTGGAAGCAAGTGAGTCTGCTTACTTCGGGCTCTGATATACTTCCTTGCTGATACGAGCTCAGCATTGAGGTCAGTGGAGGTTACACTGCGCAGTGAATTGCCAAGGGATAGGCACCTAACATGGCTTGTAGTTATACATCTTCTGTGTATACCGTTGTTGCGAACATCGAGCACATTTGGGTACATACTTCTATTCTACATGCGTATGGCGACGGAAGCGCGAACATTAGAACCTGAAGACTTAGAATGCTTGTTCACCAGTCAATGGGCGACGGGAGACCGATGAACTAGCTGTGTTGCACGCACCCTGTCTTCACTGGTCAAATCCCTCGGGAACCTTCGGGATCATGAGCAAATTCACATCTCTGAGGAGCTTAATTCGTGTTCTTGGAGATCCTCGTCTTGTAGGGCGTAGTGAGAGATCCTGAACGAAGACACAAACAACTGTGTCGACGCGACGCGTCGTGATGGACCCCGGACCCATATGGACCTACTGTACGCGTCACACACGTGCCCCGGCATCCGGCCCGCTCTCAGCAGATCGAACTCCGACCGCAAATCCCAGCGACAGCGAGCACGACGTCTCTCCATGTGCCGCAATCTGCATCCCCATGTTGCCTCCGCGAACTGACAGTGACAGAAACTGTCCAAAGCCAAACTTAGCGGAACCTTCTTTCTCGCCGCCGGCCAGCTGTGGCGATGTCAGATGCGGGGAAACGGGCGAGTCAAGAACGACGGGTCAACGGAAACGTCACTCGTGTCTCAGCGCTGTCCCGAACGTTCTCCCGATGCTACCAGCTTTCCGACAGTTGGAGGCTTCTCTCAATTGGCTTTCTCTTGTTGATTGACCTGGGTTCTTCTTTCCTGCGACAAATGGGGCTCTCGGGTATCTCGGCCAGGACAAATATGTAATTCCTGGATCGCACCTTCTTCAGTTCCGATTCGGCATCCCCGCCGTCCCCCCATACGAGCCCGTACGTCCTGAGCCAACTGCGAAACGATAGTACCGTAACTTATCACAGGGAGGCACGGAAAAGCTTGAGGCAAAACTGGAATGGTTGCCCTTGTCCTTGATTTAGTTATCGGACGATCCAACCCGCCGGTGCCCGAACGATCCGTACGCTCTATAAATCATGCATACTCTACTTCTTATTTCTCATCTGGCTAAAGTAGAGAGCACACGACACATGGTGGCGTACACGAGGCTTTGGTGGACTGCGAGACTGGCATGCTTTCATCCCAATCGAGCCGCGAGGAGATAAATGCGGGCGTCTTCTCCTCAATTTGCCGTACAGCCTGCAGCGCAATCTTGCCTTTGCGGGTAATCGGCGCGCAAAGCAGGCAGTCTTTCTCGTATCCAATGTAAGTGAAGATTTTGCATCAGAGGAGCACACAAACAAACTGCACCCGTCCAGTCCCCCTCTGATGCATGGTGATGCGCCGCAAATTCACGAGTCCAATCTCGTTGTCGATGGCGCACCTGTCGCATAGGCTTGCTTGGTTCGAGCCTCACCGGCTTCACCCCGCAGACGATCTCATCTATGGTCTTTCCGCTTGCGTCAGTGAGAGTAGTGAGTTCACCTCTTTCGTCAGTGCCGGACCATGGTTGGTGTTCGCATCGTCAAACACCATGGCCAGCATGTAACCTGTTTGTGCACTCTCGCTCACATCGCCGCCCAGCACGATCTGATTACCGCGCTACATCCCTCGCATGTAGAGTCTTCTCGCAGGGCCCGTATACAATCAGTATACAGCCTCGGGCTCACGCGCTTTGTAACCAAATCCGCCTTCAACATCGCGAGCCTGCATTCGTTCCTCGATCAAGTTCAAGCTCGTGCTTCGTTGGTTTGTCGTGCGTCATACACACAGCTGCGCATCAGAGGCGCCATACGAAACTGCATCCGCGAAGAGCCCTACGTCGCTCAGTGAGCTCATCGTCGCGGCCTCGCCGCTCAACGAGATCTACTTCCGCATTCGGATCCTTGTCCCCTCCGACCCGCTGCGCACACCTTGTACCGCAACCATCATCATAGTCCCTGCACCGCTCATATTTGCGCGGAAACCCGAAGTGCAAAACCCCGTTCGAGTCCGGCGCGCGCTCAATCCGGGCTTGCTCTCGAGCTTCCGCGCGCCGGTAGCCTCATGGGCGTAGCATCCTCCCACACGCCCGCGCTTCTAGGCCACGACCAGCGCCAGTCAATCCGCTTCTCCTTCTGCCTCGACCATTCCCCAGCGCCAGCGCGCACAGAGTGTGTACGCCCCACCGCGCACGGGAACCTCCAGCGTCGCGCTATCCCGCTCCGAGAACTCGGGCGCAGCACCCGTTCATTATGCGCGGCGCTCCGCGATCGCGATCTGTGATGTCGTCCATTCAGTTCATTATCATTATTCCATCGAATCATCCCGGTGTCCCAAAAAGTGCCGAGAAACGGGGGCGCGCACATGATTTCGCTTGAGATGCGTAAAGATAAAGAACGAGCCTGGCAACGGCGCAGAGCGCGGTGGCAACGGTGTGCAAAAGGGATTGGAAATAGGCTATACAGTCGACGCTGATTCGCCGCGCGGTGGTACGTACTCGTTCACCACAAGCGCGCGTGTGTGGACCTCGCCGTCGGGAGGACGGGGTTATCGCAGTCCACGGCGAACGTGCGGCATCCCTCGACGTATGCGTCCCGCAGTCTACTAGACTCACGGAATATTCGGTGCGCAAAATCCGTCGTACGCGCTCCGTTGTGCAGCCTTCTGACCATCGCACTGTACGTACAGTGGCGTAGACGTGAGACGGTATCGTGCAAGAGGGATCTCGGATCGTTCGTCCGTCTGTATTGAACCGTGTACGTTGTACGGACGTGTCGAGGCTCTTCCTTCTTCGCTGCATCGGCCGTTAGCGAGCGAAACGTCTCGACAACGTGCAGCACTGCAGGGCTCGGAAACAGGGCCGTTTGAATTGCAATGCAGGTCAGGTGCGATTTATTCGCGCTGGGGGCAGAGGTTCCTGTTCGGCTTAGACGCGCGTGAAGCCTTGTACCCTATGGACGACACCAAGCATCCTTGTACAGCAGATCAAGATCCAACCCCGGCTCAACGAGCTACTAAAGCTGTTGGATCCCCGCGCCGCGGACCGCGGAGAGAGTTCAGCAGCTTCCATGGCCATCAGCTGTAGGGATTCTTGTTCTTATCGACCACTTGTGCGGAATCTCCGGTCTACGCCGATTCCGGTCGGGGCGGGGCACTGCGCTCGTCGCGTTCGTTCCCAATGGAGAGCGCAATATGCCTAATGTGGCTACAAGCAGCTCTAACTCAACGAGCCTCCTCCAGAGCATCCGAGCCTCCTTCGCGTTTTCATCTCCTTGCTCTTCGTCGGCGCTTACTCACAGGTGCTACCTTCTCACCGAGCCCCCCATTTTGGAGCACAGAGTCTTCCATCTCCCGAACGAGGCCCCGCGCCGCACCCATCCCTTCTTTCATTATAATCCTATGACTATTCATCTGACTTGCACACTGCCTTCTTACCGAGACCCCATCGACCATCCCCGAGGCGGTCCGTGTTCGTCCATGCTTCTCGTCTTCCGAGCTTCGTCGCTGCCGCGCCGTTTGCGCGTGTAGTGTATGCGGCGCATGCTCGTGAGGTTCCAACAGCCACAGTACCTGCACAGCAAGGAACAAGCGAACGAGCGTGGCCCGGTCCGTCCGGCGCGAAGGCCAGCGTCGTGGAAGCTGGCGAGCGCGTTCGTGTTCACGCCCGTATCAGCGGATAGACCTCGACTCTCGACGCATCGATAGGTTCCACGGGAAAGTCCCGCTGTTGAGAAGTGAACCTTGCAATGATGACGCGCGCCTCCGCGCCTCGGCATTCCCCCGTCCCTTCCTTAGGCTTCCTTGCTGTACAACCGTGTATTCCGTGCACGACTGATATCCAGATCCAGCACCCCTTCGCGCCGATCCACGAGGACCGTATGTGTGCCTAGTGACTTCTACTGCCTATCTCGAGATTCTCGGGCTCGCGCTTTGTACGTGAGGGCGTGAGCGCCCCTCGCTTTGTTCTTCGGCGCAGGAGGGATTTACCGTGCAACTCTCTATACAGTTCAGCCGAGCCTTGCGAGTCCGTGGGTGCAACAACCTCGGCCGCTGCCGTACATACATACGCACCTCGGACTCGTCCAGTCCGATGCGTGTGTCCGATGTTGAGAAGCTGTATGCGTTCGCGCGCCACAAATCGGAAGGGACATGGCCTTCTGGCCAATGGGCAGTTCGCCGCCGAGATCGCCGGGCGCTCTCTGAGTTCTGGCGCTCGCGCACGCGAAGAGAAGATGCGCCGACATTGGATATTGGAAAACAAGAGCGTCGAGAAGACTGTGTGTTTGTACGTACGACGGGCGCATAGAAGGACATATGAGTTCTCTGCATCGCGCGCAAGCTGTTCCTTGCACTCGTTGCAGCGCTCGCCTCCGCGTTTCGGGCGTAGAGTATGGAAGAGAGTGGGCTCGGCCTTCGCGACCGCTTGTGCATTCATTGTTGGTAGATCCCCTCCCAACGATCCCGATTATACTCTAATCACTGCCCACAATTGCCTCGGCGCCGAGTCAGCGGCGCGGCGGAGTATCGACAGAAGGCGTCGGCCTTGAAACCTAAAACGGGCGAATGTACGTGTTAGCATATTATACGAGTACGTACCCGTCGCGCGCTCAAGCGCTCAGGCGCGAGATCGGGAGTCGGGATGTTGATATGTTGATATCGGGCAAGTCCAAGGAAATTGTACACGTACGAGGTCATTATCGGTGTCCCGTTGTAGAGGCGGGGTACGTACTCACTGTGGACGGACGCTAGAAGGGTATGCACGGGGATCAACGGCGCATATATTGGCGTTTTCGATGGGGGGCGGGACATCGCGCTCAAGCCTAGGGTCGCCGGGATCGCGGAAGCTCAGGTGGTGGTATCGTACGGCTCGAGCGGACTGTATGACGAAAAGTGCGGGATGTTGGGATGGTGCATGTGAGGAGTAACGCATGTATCGTTGGATCGGGCGGGGATGAGTTGGGTCAGATCGCAACCCTCGGCTTGTGCTCGGCGCGACCATCTGCACTAGGGGTCCCGCACATCAACTTCAGGCTTTCGAGTGTCCAAAGGGAGGTGCCTGTTACGCTCAACCCTGAACAAGAGCATCGCGTTTCACTACTGCAAAGACGGCGGCGACTGGTTGTGAGACACAAAAGACGGGGTATATTACTCGTCTACAGTTTGGGCCAGAGTAACGTACGTGCAAGAAGGAAAGCGAGAGACCATGGTGCGATGTACAAGTCCGATCCGGTCATCCCAGACGGCCAGATATAATGATGCTAAGTATGCACAGAGAAGGAGTAGAAAGAGACAGTGGAACAATAAGTAGTAGAACAGTCAGGTATTTGGCAGGACGACGACGAGAGGACGAGGAACGGGGTTATTGGAGAGGGTCTTGGGGGGATCGTGAGATCGTGGTATTGTATTACACAGGTGGGGAATAGGCGAGGCAAAGCTTGATGTAAGTTAAAAGGAGGGGGGAATCGGTCTTCGTGAAGGGGGACAGAGTACATCGAGTTGGGTGAGGCGGATGGGGATGAGTGATTCGTGCACAATGCGGCTGGATCGGTGACAGGGATACATACGTAGTAGAAGGGGGGGATCAAGAGAGAAAGGTCCATGGACTTGGTATCGAAACAGTTTTTGGGCATGAGGCTGGATGAGGCAGCGAAAATGAAGACCATTTCATATCATTGCGGCGTGTCATCGACGAGATCGAGCCTGGCGCTACTGCGGCGTGTACCCACCAGGGCTTGGTGACGTCTGCGCGGTGTTGCCATCCGCGCTGCCCCCGCGAGGAATGCTCGCCGCGTACTGGTGCTGGTTTTGCGCGTACAGTGCGGCGCCGCCATGACCGGCATGAAGACCCAGCGCGCCACCACCAGGCTGACCAGGACCCGTGTACTGAGGAGCATAGCCCCCAGATGAGCCGCCGGGAGCAGGCATGCCGCTAGCCTGAGAGTACGACTGCGAGTGGCTGGAGGGGAAGCTATAGCCAGCAACACCTCCGCTGCTCGAGACGGTGTACGCCGGGCCACTGGGACCAGAGTACGAGCCACGCGAAGCGTACATGAGCGGACCACGCCCAGGATGGTAATAGGGATCCGTGCTTGCCCCGTGCGAGGAAGGAAGAGACTGCAGCGACATGGGGTGGAACAGATTGAGGCCGTCAGTGGGCATCGAAGCACGGCGAAGTAGAGCAGTAGTGCTCAGGCCAGAAGGCTGGGGCGGCGGAGCACGAGTAATAGGCGGTCCACCAAGTGGCGTGGTGGTAGCGGGGTTGCTCTGAGCGCGATGTACGGGTGCAAGAATGCGGCGACGAGCCTGGACGAAAGAAGTATAACGTCAATAACGAAATAGAAGCACAGAAGCGAGGAAATGTAAAGCCTACGTTTATCATCCAGTTCGATACCTGAGACATGCTGAGGCCAGTCGCCGCGCAGAGCTGCTTCTTCTCTTCCTCAGAAGGGTACGGGTGGTCCGCATGCCGGTGGAGCCAGTCCTTGAGAAAGTCAGTGGTGGGCTTTGGCAGCTTGCCGCGCTTCTTCTGCGGCCGGTCGACGAGGCTGCTGGCCGGTGCCACAGGAGAAGGGTTCGGCGAGGGACTCGGGTTCGAGCCCGAAGGCATCGAACCCCACTCGTCTTTGATCGTATCGGCAGTCGCCGACTGGGCGTAGCTCGCACGACGCTCGGGCTGGCTGTGGCTCGCGATTCGCGTGCCGTACATCGCCACAGGCGGCTGCTGGTGAGAGAGCTGGTAGGGCAACGTGGCGAGCGGTTGCGAGCTGTTGGTCCTGGCGTAGTCGCTGTAGTCCTGGTGCTGGCCGGATGCGGGCCGGGGGAACTGGTAGTCTGCCGCGTAGCTGGCGGCGTTGGACGAGAGCGGCGCCTCGTAAGTTTGTTGTTGTTGATGCTGTTGCGGGAACTGATACGCCGACAAGGACGACGATCCGCCGCCGCCGGGATAGCTCGAGCGGCGGTTCTCAAAGATGCTAGGCAGCTTGACGCCGTGTTGATCGTCGGTCTGACGGGGCGGCGAGTCGGTCAGCGGCTGGGCGTCGCTGGGCGAGGCGGACATGTTCGAGTCCAAGCTGTCGATGAGACGTCAACGTTCGTTCAACCCGATGGCTTTAACGGAAACAGCCAAAATGACAGGGAAAAAAGCAAATCTGCGTCGATTGACAGCTGCCATGGACGGACGGGTCCGATGACGACAGGGAGAGACGGTTACCTACCTGGGGTAGAAGGCGGACGGAGGCGGGGAAGACGACAGCTGGCTATTCGGATCGAGGTCGTAGTACGGGTAAGAAGGGAACGAGGGCAGAGCGGAGGCAACTGGGGTGGCGAGCGCGAGCATGGACGCTAGTGTACGAACAAATATGCGGGCCGCGAACAAACTCGGCGAGACAGGATCCTTTCGCACCGACGGCGCGGCTATATACCACTTGCCTCACTCTGATCAGAATTTGCAGAGCGTGGCACTGGTGGGAGACCCCGCTATAGATACTTGCTTCAAAATAAATGACGCCAAACCCGGCCCCGCGATTTATGGAAGCCTGATCACGCCTGGGATCACACACCGCTCGCGCTGCAGCCTGGCTCCCCGCCCGTTCGGCGCAATGAACGGCCGAAAGTAGAAGTAATTGCGCCGCGAGCGGAGCATCGCCCATCGACGCAACAAAGTCCTCAGGAAGCAAGCCAACCCAAATGAAAAACCAGGAACGGCCCTGGACCAGCGCTTCCTCGGCCCGGCCCGATTGGCACGAAGCCACCCCCCTTGCCATCATGCATCATCGCCGCGTGCGAACCGAGCCCCAGCCGCACCTCCCGCCGCGAATTGTGTACGTGTGTGGGTACCGTAAGTAGTGTACGCGAGATGTGATCACAGATAGCAAGAGCGTAAAAACAGCGAAAACAAGGAGACCGAACCAGAGTCCACGACCGTAGATCCGCACAACATTCCGCACCCAAAACCCGTTTCAGAAACACAAAACGGGCCACAGGCTATTTCGAACGCCCGAGCACGCCCGCCAACAGCCGCTCCGCCTTGTCGCGCTCCTTCGCGCTCACCGGTACGCCGTCGAGCACCCGCAGGCGCGGGCATGCACGCATAGCCAACCCTCGGTACGCCAGCCGTGCAGCATACGCCGAGTCGGGCAGATCGCGCCTGAATTTGGCATCGAGCTCAGCCCAACGCGCACCATCCCCGCCCCGCTCGGGGGCGAGCGCGCCGGGCGCGTCGTGCACCAACAGCGGCAGGTACCATCCGAGCGTCGCGGGATTCATCCTGCGTACATGTTAGCATGTTACATTCCGTAATCAGCGCCACGCCACAATAGGCCTCGATGCGACTGCACAGGCCCTATGGGCACACAAAGACCGCAGCGAGGGCCTGAAAGAGCTTGGGTACGTACCGCAGATCGACGACCTCGGCGTCCGGGCAACCTCGCAGCACGCGAACGAGCGCCTTCGTGCCCTGCAGCCGGCTACCTATGACGGTGAGCTTCGTCAGGCGACTCAGGCCCTCAAGCGCCCTCAGCGCCGCATCGTCCAAGAAGTTGTAGTTCAGGTTCAGAGCGCGCAGGTTCGGCACGAGTGTGGGCAGTCCAGATGGTAGGGACGTGAGCCGACACGCGGCGAGCTCGAGGTAGACGAGGTTGTAGCACGGCTCGGAGAGGAAGGTAGCCGGGAGTGCGTTTCCTGCGCAATACAGATTAGACAAGCGTCAGTACAAAGCGGGCACAATGAATAGAATGGGCCAGGCCAGGGCAGCATTGTACACAGCACAGGCCGCAGCGTACCTGAGAGGTAAAGTCGCTTTACATCGCGGACATCGCGAGCGGCCAGGTTCCTGTGCGGCCACGGCAGTTAGCGATCTACACGGCGGACTCAACGGACGGACATTGCGCGCATGCACGGCGCGTGCGGACGTGCCTCGGCGCAGGCTCGGAAAAGCGTAAACGGTTTAAGGAAAGGAGCGTATGCTCGAAAGAGACTGGCCAGGGGAACCTCGAGCCCGTTCGGGAACGCGAGAAATCGCGTCCGCCCGAGAAGGCAAGGGCCGGAGGAAAGGCAAAGAGAGTGGCGAAGCACACAGAAGGGAAGTACGCACAGGCCTTTGCCGCTCTGATTCCGCAGGCTCAGGTTCTCCAGTCTTGCTAGTCGACGCGCATCGGCCAGCTCGGGCAGTGCATTGTTGTCCGCGTAGAGCGTGCGGACATGCGGGAAGGCGCGCGCGCTCAACCGTTGTAGCCGGTTCCCGCTCACGCGCAGCACGCGAAGACGGGCTAACGCGCCGCCGACCGCGAGCTCGGATAGGTTGTTCTGGTCTATCGAGGTGTTCAGCGTCCACGCCACAAGCGAGAAGCCAGGCAAAAGCAAGAGCCGGAGAAAGGAGTGAGGATTGTGCAATCAGTCGCGCGCGTGCAGAAGATGTTCACGGGATAGAAGATCAACAAAGATTGGGAGGCAAAAGAAGGCTCGGTGGTAAGATCATCACGGTGCGGGACAGTGCAAATGCTGATCTCTACAAGCGGCGCACAAGGGCCAAGGCCATACGGGTATGGGAGCGGCAAGACGGAGAAGAGGCACGCACCGAGATTGAGGACTATCAGCGCCTTGAGCGTCGCCAGACCTCGTACATCTTCAATCCGATTGTGACTCAGGTTCAGCATCTCAAGCTTGCCCCTGCTCGTGAGTTCGCCCGGCAACCAGCGCGAACATGCAATGATGCCGGAGCACCGCAAGGCGAGGGAGATTGACAGATGTGGGAGGTTCCATGCGCCGGGCGGTAGAGTGAACAACAAGGATCACGGGTGGAAGCAATGGCCGAGGGGAAGGCGATGACGGTGAGCTGCATGTATGCGCGTAAGAGAAGCGGGAACACGCACCAGGAGCAGGAGCCCAAGTCTACGGAAACCAGCGCGTTGTCCTGAAGGCTAAGCTTCGCCAAACTATCCAAATTGGCGAGTCCGTCGAGAGAGGATATGCGGTTCCCGTCCGCTCGGAGTTCGCGCAGATGGCGAAGACACTCGAGCTCTGTACGTCAAAATGACACTGAACTTTAGCACAAACAAGGTCAGATTGGTGTAGAGTACGCACGCGCGAGGCTCTCAATGTCGTTGTGGCTCACATCAAGGCTTTCGAGCCCATGCAAGTGCTTGAACGAAGTCATCCGCGTCAGACTGTACCCGGCCGGTCAGTACTGAATACCCTAGGGTCTACTCTCAGCGATGAATTCACTCACGCGTTGTGCGCCACAGACAGCGTCCGCAGGGATGCCGGCAGCCCACTAAGCCACGCCAACTGGTTCTGGTTGCTTCGGAAATCGCCGTCGTCAGCACGAGCCCTACAGCACTTTGGGAAGGAACCGTAGAACAAGAAGTCTGCGGCGCCGAACGGGAAGACAAGAGAGTACGGTATACGCACATGGAGAGCGTCCGTAGTTGCGGTAGAAACTCCTTGAGGCGTGCGACACTGTCGAGACGCTTGTCCGAGAGGTCGATGTTGCCCAAATCCTCCCAGTAGGGCTCGAACGGTTGCACATCCGTGATCACGGTCACGAGCCGGTCGTGCGCCACACCAAAAGAAGCCTCGGTCAAGAAGGTTGCGTTGGCATTGGTGCCGCTCGCGAATGTGTTCGCCCGCGTAACCTGGCGGCGCGACGGTGCGGACAATCCGCTGCTACCGCTTGTGTTGCTCGATGGCCTCCATTCTGCCATACGCTGCAACTCTTCGGGTGGCGGCCGGCCCGTACCGGCCGGACGGGTCGGAGAGGTTGGGCCCTCGCCTGTAGCATGTGCATATCAGAAGTGCGAACAAAGCCAATTGTACGCGAGAAGACGCACTTGAAGAATCGACTAGCCCCGCAAGCATATTCTCCAGACGCTTGGACCGCGCAGAAGGGACGAAGCTCATAGCGCCCGCGCCGGCTGGCGTCTCGAGCTCCGTTCCCGTCGTCTCCGCACCCGTCTCTGCGCTAGCACTCGTCTCTGCTCCACCATCCTCCCCACGCCCGAGTCCGCGAATCGGACCGTCGTGCTTCCCGTCCGAGAAGCTGACGGAGCGTCGATGACGGTAGTTGTTCGCCGGTGTGCGAGTGGCGACAGAACTCCCGCGCAGGCTCGCGAAGGGGACGGCGGATGCCGTAGACGTGTTCTTCAGCGCAGAGCGGATCGGTGTTGGTGCACTAGACGCAGTTCGTGAAGGGAGCGGTGTACTGAATGGTACCGGCTGTGCGGCCTCGGCAAAGTACGGGGCCAGCTCTGGGGAAGGAACGGGTGGCGGAGATGGCTCGGCGATTTCCTCTGGTTGGACAACCTCAATGTAACCGTCTGGTTCGTCATCGTCGAACGTCTGGTCGTTGGCTGCGATGAACATGGATGCTTCGCCGATGGCGAGCTCTCCCATGCCGTGTACAAGGTCATCGTCAGAGTCTGAGTCGTCGAAGTATATGGTCTGATGCTGAAGGGAAGGCATCGCATCCGGCGGTGGACCATCGAACGAGAAAGACGTTAACTCCGCCTCTTCATCGTCTGCAGCCTCTTCGATGCGACTCATCTCCACGGGGGCGTAGTTGATCTGCGGAGGGTACACAGGGTGTTCGTTGTCACTATGCACAATGACGCTACCACCCGCGCTACCGTCGATGATTGAATCGTCCTCGCGCAAACTCTCGATATCGCGAAAGGGGTCTTCACTCCCGTCCTCTGCACTAGCCGCATAACCGGCCTCGCTCGCAGAGACCTGGCGCCCATGCACTCGCCCGGGTACCTTGACCCAACGCATCTGCGTCTTGTCGTACACCATTCCGCCTACTCGTTCGGGTAGTGCAGGGATGTCCTCAGGTGCGATGCGCGTGATCTGCGCAGGTCCAGCATGCTTCACGAAGGACTCCGCACTGCCCGCGGTCACGACTGTATTTGCGGCCGATGAGCCTGACACAAGCCGATTGAGATCCTCCTGCGTACGGGCGCGCAGTGATGCGGATGGATATGCTGGCGCGCCACCACCAAATGCGCCTCCCGCACCGCCCGAGCTTGCATGCGAGTTTGAGCGCGAATGGGTGCGAGCATGTGATCGTTGTGAGGCTGTGGATGTGCGCAGTGGCGAGAAGGCGGGTGCAACGATGACCGGCGGCGCGGGAAATTGGGCATAAAACTTCGAGGTATCCATCGAGCTATCGGCTTGTTCCTGTGGCTGCAGGGTTGATCTAATGAGTATTGGTGGCGCGGGAGGTTAATCATCGTTCGGCTTACCGGCAGTGGTCTTGAAGCGGCTTGTCGAGGGCGTCCGGGTGATACAGGCGCTCGCGATCTTGCGGGAGACGCTGGTACCCCGCGTCGCGCGGATTGTGAGACGCGCCGTTGGTGAGGCGCACGAGAGCTCTCTGCAACAGAGCGCCGCAGAGACGGGCCCTCATGCTCGGCACTCAGCTGAGTGATGTCGGTGTCGGCGGAGAACAGCCGCTTCGAACCCTTCATATCCTGCTTGATCTGTGCCATCAGGGCTGCACCCTTTTCGCGATAGCCCAGCGAGGAATACGTATTGCCCTTGGACGAGTTCAATGAACCGCCAGATGAGGAGACAGCATCGTGAGCATCCGGTACTCCGAGGTGACCAGAGCGAGCTGTTGACGTGTCAGCCATTCGTGTATATATTTGATCATAATAGAGCGGACTCACTGTGAGCAGGCGCTTCTGGTGTATCCGGCTGGTGCGTGACACCCGAACGAGAAGCAACTGTCGAGATTGTGGAAAAGTCTCGAGCTTGCTTGATCTGAGCCATGAGCGAGCGAGATTCTCCGACGTAGTCTCGAGGCAGAGAAGGTCTCTGGATGACAGCGTTCTCGCCGTCGCCATCTCCAGCTTCGAAGTCAGATTGAGGGCTGAGCTTGACTCGCTTAGCACTACGAATGTCTGCACTGGACGTCGTTGTCTCCGCCATTCGCGACAACCCAAAAGGTGATGAGTGATGCGTGGTGAGGTTGCCAGTGTTACTCAGAGACGGAGAGTTGACCGCGATAGAGTCCACCATGGCTGAGAGATGATCGCGCGTATAGGTGTCGTATTGGAATTGGAATAGTCGTAAACGAGGGTCGGTAGCGGGTGTGAGGAATTGAGGTTTAGGCTGTGAGGCCACGGGCGTGCTCTGAGCTTGTGGTTGCGACGAAGACTCTGCGCCACCCTCTCCATGCGGCACAGTGAAGGTGAACTGACAGTCCATTCGCGGGCGTAGGCCACGGAAGCCGCCAACATTAGGTAGATCGGTCTCGAGTATTTCGTCAGGTTGGGCATTAGAGTGTTTCGTAGATTCAGTGTCGCCGTCGTGTTCGAATGACGATGCGGCGTGCACCTGAGACAAGCGAGATGGGACGGGTGGCGCGGATGGATGTAGGGTTTGCGAAGACGGGCCGGCTTTAGGTGGCGAGGGGGGCTCAAACATAGTCTCCAAAGCCAGCGGGCTGAATATATTCTTCATGCCGCCCTGCTTCTTCGCGCCGGGCGTCGGTACGCCCAGGTTCGGCAACAGCGGCCCGGGCGCGTCCTCCCGAACAAGAAAGGTGCCAGCTGCTTCGGGCGAATGCGAACGGGCGGAGCTCGTAGAGCGTCGCAAGGAGTTGGTTTCGTGTATTCGGACAGAGCCGATAGGCGCGGTAAGCTCGATAGAGCTGCCTCCAGTGTGGTTGCCGGCTTGCTGGCTGTCAACGTCCTCCTCCTCTTCTTCATCCGGCCATTCCTCATCAAGCTCATATGTCTGCCAGCCTGGCCTGTTATGTCTCGCGTAATCATCCATATCGAGACCAGGAGTGAGCCTGCAGCCGCAGCTACAGCCAGAGAGAGAACACGAGAATAGAGTGGTGGAGGTTCAGGTGATCGCGTCGCGTTTGTGGGCGCCTATGTTTTCTTCAACCACTCGTGACGCGCGTCACCGCAAGTTGCTTCCGACCACCATGAGACATGCATCTCGTATGCCGACTTCACGAGTAGAACTTCAGAGTGCTGTCGTTGCATCTCAATAATCGATCAGCATGCATAATTCTCTGTTTGAACAAGCCATGTCGCCATTACGCAATAAACCTGGCGTTTTCCTCGTGTTGATCGATGACGGCCGCTTCAAGTCGCAGCTGTGCACGTATATCCAGCGTCAGCGCCCATCCTTCGACTTTGGCTCGGATCGACAGGCCCTTCATCGAGTGCTCTATCCTCACGTTTCCACAAACAGGTATATCGGCGACTTGATCTGCAGACGTCGACACGCGCAGGATATTCTCATCGATAACCATGGAAACTCTCGCACAGCGCGAACTTCTCCCTCCCTCCAGTACTTGCGGCGCTGATATAGTTCAAGAATGCCGTGAAGGGACTCCCCTTTGCTCGTACCGTATGTGAGTGCTGGCCGCTCCTTTTGTTGGATCGCGCCTCATGTATCGAACAGCGTGCGGTTGCTGGGAGTGAAAGACGTTGTGCGGCACCTCAAATTACGTGCGCTGAAGAGAATGTTGCACACTTCAGCAACTCCGAACCCGGACAACTCTATCTTGATTGCTTCGAGCCAACTATAGCCCTATAGCTGGGCGGACGGAAGCGGCGCCACACACCTCCCGAGGAAGCATGCAAACTCTAAGTCTTCTATGGAACTTGGGCCAGTCTGGGCTCGTTTTGCATATTGGCTCAAGAGTTGCCAAAGTGGCCGACGTTAGGCTCTAGCTAACAAGCTTAGTTCACCGGACAATGCTTACGGAAGACCCGAAGAGTACAGGGATTGGCATCTAGCTACCCGTACTCGTCTTGCACACGCTCACCATCCGGTCATGTATAGCCCCGACGCATCGGAAAGACTTGCCATAAATCATCACTCGTGGGTACTCCGTCGGTTGTACTGGTTCCAAATTTCTAAGGAGGCGAAATCGGAGTAGAACGGCGAACTCATGCGCTGAGATGCGCCCCTGCGCGTTTGCGGATATACGCTTCTCCTCGCGCCGTTACGGCCGAGCGAATGTATCCTCACAAGACAGCCAACCTGTTTGGCTATCACGTGCCGTCGCAACCCATATCACATCGGCGGTGCAGAATAGCGAACGAGTTCCGAACACGGAGAGCCAAACGCTCAAAGCAGGCGATCTTCACCTTCATGCATCTACACCCGTCTGATAAATGCATCGTACCTTTTCCGATTTCCAATACGAGCCTTGCTATCTCTCACCAGCCACCACAGAACATACATGCAGTGCAATACATCACGGCCAGCCGTAAGTACCCTGAACGCCTTCAAAGATGGATTTCTGACTGAATTCATCGCCTCTCCCCATAGGACACACATGGATAAATGCATGCTCAGGTGCTCCATTTGATCAAAGCGTCGGGACGCGCGGTTATGAGCTGATGCTGGGTGGCGGAAGGTGCGTTCGTCCGACGAGCCTCTGTCCTCTCAACCCAGCGCCTCTGATAGCTTCGCAGGAACATTGCGAGGTCTCCTAGGCGCTTCTCATCCTCATGATACGTGGTGGCTCCCTTATCCGGTTGTTGATCAATTCATCGGACCCTGCGCTGATTGGGACAGCCAGCAAGATTGCCGAGTCTCGCCGGCGCATGAGAGCGCGATCTCACATTATGGCGTACTTACATGCTGCGAGCGAAGGCCTCAGCGCTAACGGTACGCAAATCGTGGCTGCATGGATCGTATACAGGGAACGCTCATTCATCCGAATAGCTTCAACAAACACCGTTCATCTATGCGGGATGATCTACATCATGCCGTCATCCTTGAGTGCCTTGCTGTTCCTGGCTTTAGCGCTCCTGTATCCGGGCACAGTGCAGCGAAGGCGCACTTTTGGCGCACTGGGTCCAGAGCCTGCATCTCCTCGCGTACCGGAGTAAGGCAGCATGCCTCGGCGTCAATATCGTCGATCATGCGCCTTCGACTGGGTAAACAACAGCAGCTCCGAAAGGACGTCTACTCTCAAGAATACGCGCGCCTCAAAGGCGTGTTTGAGAGATCGTGACTCCGCTTAATCTCCTGGGCTGGCATAGCCACGGCAATCGGGAGCTCGCTATATCCGACCTATGATGAGGTTTAACTTCAAGCCTCTAAGTTGTTCCCCTTCGTCAGAATCAGACATGGCGAAGAGGCGCTTAGCACGCGAGAACGTGCCTACGCTTCGATTCGGGCTTACAAGTGCGTGTAGTCAGCTCGTAGTAATAGTGCAACTGAGCTTACTGCGCATCTGTAGCAGATCGTGCCCAGGCTCCTCGGATGCGTATGATCTTCGTCTGCAGCACCATCGCTTCCTGAAGAGATGCTCCAAGTGTATCAACCGACCCCATACAGCCCTTGCAATAGCATGCCGCTACCCACGGAGCAAATCGCCACCCAATTCGACCATTCCTACTCCTATTGTGAATGTTCACTACGTACTACCGATGTTTGTCCCGCATGTGCATGCGTATGTGACCACACATGTTCATTTCCGACCGCAGTGTGCTTTCGTTCCCAAACGAACTCCTCCCGGCGGCGCCAACGACCGCGGTAGTACCGGAGATTCGAGAAGAGTGGGGTCATTAGCCTTCGGTGTAATGGGCACTTGAGCCTGTAACGTTCTTCATGAAGCAATGATTGGTCATGATGACCTGGTGCTATGCAGGCCATTGAGCGACGCTATCGACTTCTTCGTGGCCCCGATGAGCTCGACTGAGTGCACGATGAGGCGGCAATCAGAGGATGCGCTTCTGAGTATTCAAGATTGCGATGGTACAGCTTTGGCTATTGACGCCTGTGGGTGGTGAATCGCGCTCATGTGATGTACCATCATGATGACGACCGTGTTGCTTTCCCGTCGCCCATCTTCCCCTCAGCGTCTGCCATCTTGAGCTCGCCTTCGCGGGCGCCCAGCGCTTGCTGCCATTCTCTACCGTCCTGAACCTTCGCCGTGAGTTGTGCGCCGCCGCTCCCCACTGCTGTTGTGCTCGGACAACTCCGACGAAAGACTCTCGCCTAATGCGGGCAGATAATCCCAGTCGCAGGAAGCCTCAGTTACGACTACTTCCCGGAGATACGTTTGTCTCGCTTTGGATGGTCTCGAGTCTCTCCCCTTCAGACCTCGAGACCATACGCATGTGAACTTCCTGAGGGTTCACTATTTGTGGACATGATACGACGACAGGGTCGGCGCTTATTGCACCAGCCGAAGGATCGGCAGTCCGTCTACACCGAGGGTGCCCTTCTGTAGGTGGGGTCGGGCCCGCTGAGAGAGTAGCAGAGGAATGAGTCTCATTCAAACACGCGAGTACGTCAATCCGGCAGCACTCGTGATTTTGCACGCAGATGAATGTGTGATGCATGCCTACTACAGGATAGCAGTAACATAATGAGACCATCCTACATTCATCGACATATCATGTCCGATCTCCTACAACTTCAAGAACAGTATCAATGTGTATTGGAGGTCGTGTGCCGGATGTAAAGATACAAACGGGAAGTAACTACCGCGAACGAACTGCCCCTTCTTGCAGACTTTCCAACGTCCAATCGCGTAAGTGTACCGGTACTGCGTCGACCCACGTCCGAAGCTCCTGCTCCTCCACTTTACATTCACGCAAAAGGAGATGTTTCGTCGTGCATCCGACCATCATGCGCGAGGTCAAGGTCTCTTTGAGTACAGCCGCAGCATGACCTCGCTCCAGAGCTGGAGCGATCATCTTAGAGAAGTTGGCGTACGAGATAGAGAGTGTCTTCAGTTCCGGGAAGAGAGCATCGTCGCGATTGTTGAGAATCAGGGCTTCGGTGGCAGGTAGGCCGAGCGCTCGAAGCAGGGCGAGTACCTCGGATCTCTGCAGGATAAGACAAGAGATTGTGCGCATACCGCCGAACCACCGCTTCCAGATCCCCGGAGGGGCATGGAGACCTCTGACAATGAGAGTTTTGACGCTCGCTGAGTTCACGATGCGAAGTAACTCGTCGGCGAGGGCAGACCTCTGCGCGAAGTCATTCTCGGAGTGTTTGCCATGGCGGAGCCGGAGGTCAAGGACCATGTCCTCGGGGCCTAGGTGTTCACCATCGATTGCATGAGTATCTGACATACGGGCTTGCAAAGCAACATATCCTTTATCGCGGCTGCGTTGACTGTCCTTAATGGCGTAGTGTCCCAGGAACAGTGTCTGGTACTGTGCTTGGGCGCAGGGCATAGAGGATATGATGTCGGCGACGGGGTTCAAGAGCATGCTCCCTTCAGCAACGAAAGTATTGATGCTAAGTTTCTTGAGGTACGCAGGTGCGGACAGTCTTCGCAACAAGCTAAGAACTATACTTGTTTTCCCGCGTAAGCTGAGAGATCGTATGGCAGGAAGACGGATGTCCTCGTCCTCATCGACAGGTATAACGTTTAAGAAATTCGAGTGAATTTCCAGGGTCGAGAGCTGATCGCAGCGGCTGATGAAGGGAATAAATCCCTGGAGATCGTGCTGAGAGATTCCACGTTTATGTTTGGGCCCTACAAGGAAGTGTAGACTCCGAAAGGCATTAGGTAGCCTTGGCCAGATATCCTGCCCACCGATCATATTAGCCGTGAGTGTTAGGTTGGTGACGGATGCGAGGATGTGCACGGGGAACGTATGTGCTGCCGTCACCCGATAAGGCGGGTTGAGCCGCAGTGTGCGAAGACGGGGCAGAGCCCCTGGAGGCAGGCTGGCTAAAGCCTCCAGGAAGTCCGTGTACTGTGCGCCGACAGGAAAGAACTCCTGTTCGATGATTTCCAATGTTTCCAACCGTTCAAGAAGAGGACCAGACTTCAATGCCTGAATTGCGAACGATTTCGTTTTCCAGTCAGGTGCGTGTTGATGGCTCTTCCTCGGCATGCGGCGTAACGTGAGAGGTCGAGAGTGAGATAGTTCGAGGAATAGGGTCAACCATTTCGATCCAAGGTCGAGTTCGATGCTGGTCCATAGTTCGCCGCATCCTCGAGCCACCTCTCTCCAGCGGCGACACACGTGCAGGACACAGACCCATCCAAGAGATGCCATTCTGTGATAATAGTCGCAATCAGGGCGATATACCTCTGAGAGGTGCGCAAAGATTTGTGACAAGACTTCGGCTGGTAATCGGCAGATAGGGATGAGGTTATTGAGTGAGGAGCGTATGAGGTTCGCGGCCTTCAGCGCTTCGTCCAGTTCGGCGAGAGTTGCACGATGCGCGGTAGCCAGAATAGCTGTACTGGGAGATGGGTGGTTGGTAACGGATACGAGCGGGGCAAGCCGGTTATTGATGTGCGCTTTCCATGCTTCTTCCGACCTGGAGAAAGGTTGAGCTCAATAGGACTGCATTAGAAAAAGATGGCGTACGTAGCCTCCAGCTGTTCGAGTTGCGCGTTCATGTGTCTCTTCGTATAGGATAGAGATCGAGATGGTGGTGGGGTATAGGATGGTATGTGGTCGTGGCGGAAGAAGACGAGATGCGTTGACGAGACGCGACTGGTCACTTGGGTCCCGGCGCGTCTGTGGTTGATTTAGGATCTAACCTTAACCTTAACGTCCCTCTGGTGGTTCAAGACTCTCACGGCCTTGCACTGAGTACTGAACAACGACCAGCACCATCTATGATGGGTACTTCTCTTGCAGCCTGCGACCCTCCCATATACGAGACTCCAGTTACAGTCTCCGGCAACGGCTCCGAGGCGTTCCGCCACAACTGCTGACCGTAGGGAGACCTGCTCGATCTCCTGTCAACGCAAGACTCGCGTCGCGTCCGACTCTTCCAGGCCTAGTTTGCTGCACTGACACACACCCAGAACTACGAGAACAACAGATAGGATATATATGCAATCCGCCAAAAGATGCAAGTACGATCAACTCAATCAAACAACGAAGGGGGTAGAAAGAAGAGCGAGATTGGAAAAGGAGGGTCGTGAGCGTTCGTGAGCGGGGTGTCGTAACGAGGGTACCGGTCTGAGGAGTCCATTGTGATATGTGCGAGAAGCTAAGATGCGATGTAGAAAGAGGTGAACAGAGAGGAGAAAGAGATGCTAGATGAGATCAATTCGGAATGCATTCTGTATGAGGAAGGGAAAGGTATAGCGAGAGCGCTCAGATCGCGAGCCACATCTTAACAGCCTCCACCCCCGCCTTAACAAACTGCGTCCCAACAACAACCGTATCCGCGCTCCCGTCAAACTCGTCGAACGCCTTTTCCTTCGGCGCAAAGTAGAAGCCCGCGACGAGCACGCAGTAGCTACACAATTCCATCAGTCTCATTGAAGTATGATGAAGGAATGGAGGGGAAACGTACCTGAGAACGAGAATGCTTCCACGATGGTAGTTCGACTTGGCCTCGATGTAGACGTAGGTGAGGAGGAAGACGGATAGGATGATCACTAGGACGTCCCAGCGCGGGAAGATCAACCTGTGTACCCCTCATGAGTTCTTGGCTCTCGAAGGTAGAATAAGAATACGCACGGGAAAGTATCGCTAATCCTCCCCATCTTCTCCGGCGCGTACCACGCGCTAAACGCCACCATCGCCGGGATCTGCAGCAAGCACACCTACACAGGCCAAGATCAGGACATGCAAACAACAAGACCCGAACTCGAACACGCCCACCTGCAGCGCATACGCGCTCCCAATCTCCATACTCAGCGCAATATTCCCATTCATCGCAAAGCTCATCGCATTCATAAACTCCGTCGTATTCGGGACGAGCGCAAAAAGGGTAATCCCCAAAAACTTCTGCTGCACCCCGCTCCCCTTCAGCACCACGTCCACAACGTCCACCAGCAGCTCCGCGATGATCGCGTACAGCGCCGTGCACCCCAGCAGCACCGACGCGGACGTCGTGCGCGACCAGCTCGGCGCGTCGTGCCCGCCGTGTCCGCCTTCGGGAGGGGCGGTCTCGGCGTCGTGCCGCGCGGCGGAGCGTTCGGCGGAGGTGTTGCCCGCTTGGCGGAGCGCGGAGACGGTCGCGACGGCGATCGCGCGCGTGAGATCGTCCGCGCTCATCGACTCGTTCGGTCTCAAGCCAACATCGTGCACCGCCTGGCCGACGCTCTCCACCAGCGCCGGGTGCGGCGCGAAGCTCGGCATCCGTCTCGGCCCTTGACTTTGACTTTGACTTTGACCTTGACTTTGACCTTGGGCGGTCGAGGTGGATGTGGACTGGTTGTGGGTGTGCCCGACGGAGACGTCTGTGCCGGCGAACGAGGGCTTGTGGCGGAGGTTGGAGTGCGGGGCGGAGGCGGTGTGTGTGGATGCGGGCACGATCTTGTGGTAGAGCGACATGCGGCCGTGTTCGGGGGGATGGAGGAGCTGCTGGGGGTTTTGCCAGATTTGCGAGGCGTGCGTGCGGAGGGAGAACCAGAGCGCTACGATGTAACTCTGTATGAACAGTCAGCATATATATCTGAGCTTGGGGATGAAGGGAAGCGACGTACGAAGAGAAGGATGGAGGCGCAGAAGTACGTCAACTTGATGACCGTTTGCTTGTAGAACGGGTCGTCGATGGGATCCGGGTGCTGGTACGAGCAGTGCTGGCAGACCCACGGCGCATTGTTGGGGGAGGTCGACGTCGGGCAGCCGGTACAGACCAACATGAACTGCAACACTCAATCAGCATTGCGCTCACGATGGAGAAGAGGGAGTTGAGCTCACGTTGCCATAGGTCTGGTAGAACAGCGTAGGCGTAAGAGTACCGATGATCGCCATGATCAACATCGTACTCGTAACACCCGCACTCTTCGCATTAAACTTCTGCTCCTTCTTCCTCATCGCTCCACTCAGCATACTCAGCCCGGGCATCAACAGCACGCCCGCCAAAATACTCCCAACAATGCTACCCTCCACGATCCCGCCTTTGCTGTCGCGCAGAGCGATGGCGTAGAGCAGGATCTCGATGATGGAACCGAACGTCGCGTTGATGACGGCGCCCATGCCGATGGAGGATTGGGCGGAGATGGACGCGACGGCCATACCGATGAAGTACGAGAGCGGAATGACGGAGAGGAGCGAGCATGTGAAGACGGCAGCCTGAGAGCCTAATGCGGCGAGAATGGCGGGAACATGTTTGCCGTGTTCTTCGCGGTGTTCGACCCATGGCATCAAGAAGAATCCATCGAGGATGACCAAGACCACGACCGGCAGGAGGTTGACGAACAAGATGTTCACGCCGCCGACGGTGTACTTGTAGAACTTGAGGCCCGCGGCACGGTAAATGCACAGCAGAACCTTCGTATTGCTCGGACTGGACGGCGCACGCGAGCCGGGCGTCAATCGGGGCTGCGAGACGCCGAGCGTCGATCCGGGTTCGGGCGCAACGGGCGTCTCCGAGCCTTCCTCGTCCACTTCCGGAATCGGCTGCGCGGCGGGCGTCTCCTGCGTCGGGCTCGTGACATTGACATTCTCCTCGGACGCGAAGAACTGCAATTCCGGTGGTGAACAGAAGCGAATATCGCGCGTGAAGAGGTGCTTGAGCAGCGCCCAGTTGAGTTTGGCCATGGGGATGGCGACGATGAGTGCCCAGCAGATGACGCAGACTATGAGCATGAGCGGCGCGATGAGGCATACGAGGAAGAGCCAGAATACTGCGCGGCCGAGCCAGATCTCCGCTGTTGATGGCTTGAGAAGTGTCTGGGTTGTCGTGCCGTAGGACTTGATAGGCGCCATACTGACACGGCCCGCGTTAAGCTTCTTCGCGAGCAAGCTCGTCGCCTCGGTTGTAGGGGTGGACCAGGAGGGCGTAGGACCATGGAAACCACGTGAGGGTTCGCCTCTGTGCGGGGATGCGCCGCGGACGGTGCCGTCGTCGGAAGAGACGTCGTGTGCGACACCGTTCTCGTTCGCGTGCGCGTCGTCGTCGTCGTCCTCATCTTCGTCGTCGTCTGTCGTCCCTTCGACGTATTTCCCGAACGGCCAACCGAGATACCATCCCAAGCCGAATACGAGTGTCGAATACTGTTTCCCGCCCTTTGGCACGAGATATAGCACCAGAGATACGGCGAAGCACACAAGCGCCAGCCACCACCCGAATATGACCGTCCACGCGATATTGACAGGCAACAAATGGCGCTCTGCCTGTGCGGATGGGCCCTCGTGCAAGACCTGGTCGGCGTAGCGCGTGACTGAGCGGGACTTCTTGTAGAGCGCCGGTTTCCAAATCGGGAGACCGAACGGGTGCTCGACGTTGATCAGACTCTGCCGCTGCTTGAGCGTGATCTCGTCCTCGACTTCCTCGTCGTCATCCTCCAGCTCCTCGTCCGGCAACTTCCCTCCGTTCCCACCGTCCTCCTCCTCGAGCTCCTCCTCCTCCTCCTCGGTCATCTCCCCCGCCGCCCGTCCGCTTCCCACACTCAAACTCCTATTCGGCCGTCCAGACGGTCGACGCAGCACCGCCGGCCGCCGAGGACTGGGTGACGTCGGGCGGTACGACGAGGAGGCGTACGAGGTCCCGGCGTTGTGATGTTCGGACCAGGACGCCTGGCTGACGGACCGGTTGAGCGGCACGCGCATGGGCGTGGTAGGCGAGTAGTTAGCGTCGCTGGCCATCGTCGACGACCCGCGGACGATGACGGTCGAATGAGAAGCGGCAACCACACCGTTGCCGCCGGCTGGTTCGTCCGCGGTGTCATCCCGCTTTGGCCTTTTGTTTCCACGCTCAGGGCCTCTTTCGAGCGCCCGCCGCCCGCAGTTGCCCGGTCCCCTTGCTTTCTGACGACCATCTCGCCCTGCTGCCCGGCCCAACCATGGGCGGAGGGTTTGTAGACTTGTTGTGATCTTGTATGTGCTTGTAGATCCATGTTACACTCTGACGTAGTGTGGCCAATTAATGGCGCATCAGGCGTGCTTGCCTCAAGGCTCTCGTTGATCGGGGCGCTGATCTCGGCACAATGGGATAGGTTTTGCTTACCTGTATGGCAGACGTAGCTGCACCTCGACTACGGGAACTCCTATATTATTGACCTTACATAAGCTAAGATGGTATGGATATTGGCACCGGGAGTGAACTTTCAACCGCTTCCATACGACTACCGACATGCCGAAAACAAATGGTGGCTCAAGAGCCCAGCAGCCAGGCCTATGCCTTCCGACCGATGCTAATCTAATATATATTTTAATGAGTACTTTCAAACAACAAAAGTCAATGCTCAAGTCGATCTTGAACGTGTGCGCATCTGTGCGCATCGTAAGAGATCCCCGAGCTGACAGCCCGAGGCAATAAGAATGAGTGGTCCGATCACGCAGATACACTCCGACGAGCGCATGTCATATTCAGTGGCATCTGGAGACCCAATGAAAGCGCGTGTAAACCTACTACGCGCCTGTATTGTACTTGCTCGACGATGTACGCGGGCGAAAGGCGGCGGCGCTAAGGTGCGGTGAATAATGCACCGGCCATTCTTAACGGGGTTAATTAACCGTAGGGTTACACTACAGGCAAGGCTCGATGATGGCGTGCAAAGCAGAAACAAAACAAGGTTATAAGATGGACAATGACTTACCGATGTCGCGGCCGAGAAAATGCTGAAATCACAAATTATTATTTTACCATGTATTTTACCCTGTTTTGAGCCCATACATTTTAATGCAATGAAGCAGTTCAGGATCAAAACATGTTGAGTTCAGCCGCTATGATCTCTCCATGATTTTATCATGTTTCGAGCCATTTCAGAGTGTAACGTCGGGAATGTTCGCAGTTACACTGGTTCGAACGTCGGGAACACGCGAACATCCCGGACCACCGGACTACGAACGTACCCGACATCTCAGACTTTCATGTACTTACGTCGGCTCTCACATGGGTTCTCAAGACCTTCGCTATCGGTGCTTTGGCTTTCTGTAAGGGCGTGCCATTCAAGTCGTCCAGTCGATAAGTACATAGTGCCTACTTGATACATATAAGCCGCTTACTACCCTGCTGCAGCCTCCTCAGCCAGAAGCTCCAATCTGTCCTGCTCTCTAACCCAAGCCCTATCTTCATCCACCTCCCAAACCTTGGAGAACCTTGCGTATTGAGCGTCCCATCCCTCACCTGCAGCCTCATCCATAAGCGCGCGCTCCTCGTCCGAGAGGTGTTTGGCAAGCCTCATATCGTACGCAATTGCGCGCATGAGGCCGCCTACACAGTACTGCGTGAACGATGAGCGCGTTTCGCCTGGCTGAATGCTCAGGTTTCCATGAGTCATTGCCGCAGAGGACAGCAGACATGAAGCTCCCGGTGGGAAGCGGACGTAGATCCCGAGGTCGGGAAGCGCCATATGCCCTCCTTTCTTAGGATCGAACTTGCCGAGCGCTGTCACACAGCACGGGCAGCTGGGGTAGTTCGTCTTGTCCCGATGCGCCTTGCAGACAGTGCATGGCCCGCAGTTCGCACATGCAGTGGGATAGACGGAGCGAGGGAAAGGTGGGCGCAGCCCGGTCTTCTCGTGCAGCGTCTTCAGCTGGCGCCGAACGTGACGGTGGGCTCGCGGCGCCCAGTATGCAAATATTTCTGACGAAGGCATGAGTGCAAATAAGGAGCAAGCAGTGCGGAAACAAACTCACCGCTTTGCCAAGTTGCGAGACGCTGGAGGTGCGGGCTGTCCTTGAGCTCTTGAATGTAGTCCTCGTTGCCCTCCGGAGCCTTAAGCTCGTGCGGTTGCTGTGCGTATTCGGTTGGTGAGAATGAACTTCGTAGCCAAAGTTCAAACGCGCCTGCCCCATACCGGACTGAAGGCCGAAGTTCAATGCGATGAACTTTCCACGCCGTCCCTCCTTCGCTTTAGGCGGGATCTTGAGGCCTTTTGCCTTACCAAACAGTGCGAATACCTCGTCGCACGCCTCCTGATATGAGACGGGGCCCCCATCCGAAGGGCCGCACTCGAGCTCATGCCCGTGAGCCTCACCCTGGCGCGGCGCGTCAAGCTTTGGCGGTGGAACAAAGGCAACGTTGATGACCTCGTTCTTGTCCAAGATAAGAAGAGGCTGTCTGTTGCAAAAAGTTAGCGCGAGGCACAAAAGTGGCTGGATTGAGAGCACTCACGTCGCATCCCATTCAACCTCCTCCAACCCCATTAGCTTTGCCCGCTCTTCGCTGACTGCACACCCGCGCCCCGAGTCATCGCCGTAGCCGCCCACGTACGCGCCATGCGAGGAGGATACCGAGAGCTCGACCTTGCTCTCATCCAAAGGGGCTATGCGAAATGGGCGGTCGCGTTCGTAGTATGAGCTCCGCGCCTTCGGAGACCAAGGCGCCACCTCAGGCCGAGAGCGCGCATCGCGGCGCTGCTCACAGCGGCGACGGTGTGAGCCCGACTGGACGCCTGGTGCTCGAGTCTTGCGAGCACGCAGAAGCTTCACATCAAGGTCGCCGTCCGCTTTTGCTAAGCGCAGGGCCTTCTTCTGTGCATGTTTCAGTTGCGGGTAGGGCACCTGTTTGAACCGAGCCTACCTTTGCGTTTTTGGACAGCTTGGGTGGCGGCTGACCCTCAACAGGGCTCGAGCTACGTCGGCGCTTGCCCAGGCTCGAGGCAGTAGCAATGGGGCAGCCTTGCTGTCCGGCCGGCTCGGAATGGGGCTGCTGTATCGCGGCAGATCCGCTCAAGTCGCCACGAGCGGACCTTCGACCGGGGTGGTTCGGTGCTGTAGTCGAAACCTCTGAGCGGTCCTCGAGAGCCGAAGCACTGGTCACGGAGTCGTCTGAGGTAGGGATGGCTTGTAGCCGCCGTGCAAGCTCCTCCGCGTCGGGGCATGAGTTCGTGCTGCCGCAGCCTGGAGAATCTGCACCCGACGCAGAAGACAGATCCGACGGTGTTCCGCAAGTGGACTCGACCTGATTCGTTAAAGAATCTAGCCGGATACGGGCTGAGGAAACGGCGTGCTGCATAGCACTCGAGAAGTCGAAGTCCGCGCGGTAGATCTGCGGGCGTTCGAGGGCGTCGCCACCAGCTACAGCGACGAGAGCTTGCCCAGTAGCGGACTTTTCTGTTGGGACAGCATGCGACTCTATGATACGTGAGGTTCGCATCAGCCTCCATGTTACCGCATTAAGATTGGGACTTACGAGGTGTTGAACGAGATGCAGACTTGTTATTGCTGTCAGCGTGAGGGCAGTGGTCAGAGCACATATGTTTAGACCTAGAGCAAACAAAATTGAAAGTCAGCTATAGAAGAATCAGGTATTGAGAGGCTACTAGACGCGTCAAAGTCCACACACTCGACAGGCCGCCGCGCTCGTATCACTATGGACGACGTTCCCGCCCCCCAGATGAAGGCTATAATAATCGCCATAGCACGGCGACGGCCAGTCGAGCATCCTGGCGTAGCGTCGAAACCAAAAAGGAGGGCGAGCTTACCCAGCGGGAGTGGTGGTTGGGGTTGAAAGCCAAGAGTTCGACGCGAGCGAACGCGCTGAGCCACATCGGGACACGGCAAAGTCCGGTTGATTGTGTACGGTTGTTGACGCGTTCGCCTTTGACGCGCGCGAGTCTCAGCGGTACGATCTTATCTCCTAACCACCATCTCGCCACCTCATTCTTGCGCACCCTCTCACCCACACGCGACTCATTCGTCCTGATCTTGAACGAGATCAGCACGCTCGAGAAGGATATGCTCGAGCTCAAAGAGTCGCTCGCCGAATGGAAGTCCGTGCCGGACGTGCACCACATCGACGACGGCGCCTCGGCCGCCGACCGCCGACCGCCGGCGCAACGTGCGCTCATCGCTCGCGGACCTGCGCGTGCTGTACGCCGGCCAGATGCAAGCGCTGTGCGCTCAGATTGAGGGGAGCGCCAAGTCCGTGCCGACGACACCGGGAAAGGATGGTCCGGCTACGGAGGGTGTAGATCAAGACGTCGGCGGTGGCCAAGGCCAAACAAAGGAGGCGTCGAAGAAGAAGAAGAGGGCGTAAAGCGGGTCCCGGGTCCTTAGTGTAGAATTCAACGCTTCTGAACTCCGTACCTTCATATATGTTGCATGGGAACACGACGTTTACAATGATAATGTTCAGCTTATCGAGGACTGTAAGGTTTCGGGCGATGTGTACAGATGAAAGCGAATATATTTCGCAAAGGTACGATAAGGCTTACAAACTAAACTACAGGCATGTCGGACATGTATGAGGATTCAGTACAGTAAAGGTCGGTAAGGCTGCGACCCTTCCTGTATACGGCTTGCCATGGGAAAGACCACCCTTATCGGCCAAACGCGGTCAAGGGCATCTGTACCGCCTGTGTCAACCTTTTCAGCCTTCACAAGGCTCGAGAAGGATGCCGACTTCGGCGCGATGAAAAGACGAAGACGAAGCGAGCCGCCTAGTCGACCTCCTCGACCGACGGGCCGTCTTCGGGCGCGCCGCCTGGTGCGCCACCAGGGAAGCCGCCCGGTGCGCCGCCGAGGAAGCCGCCGGGTGCACCGCCCGCCGCGCCGTACAGCTTCTGCATGATGGGGTTGGCGATGCTCTCCAGCTCCTTCCGCCTCTCCTCGTACTCTTCCTTCGAGGCCGCCTGCGACGCATCAAGCCGCGAGATCGCGTCAGTGATGGCGGGGTCGAGCTTGGACTTGTCCGCGGGGTCGAACTTGTCGGCCAGCTTCTCGTCCTGGAGCGAGTTGCGGAGGTTGTAGGCGTACGACTCGAGGCCGTTCTTAGCGGTGATGCGGGCGGCGGCGGCCTCGTCCTCGGCCTTGTACTTCTCGGCGTCGTTGAC